>JADEYK010001217.1:0-48848 GCA_015710095.1 Argyrosomus japonicus | reverse complement strand
AAAGTAGAATGGTATAAGAAAGTGTGAAATTAGCTGAAAAAAGTAGAATAGTATAAGGAAGTGTGAAAAAAGTAGAATAGCATAAGGAAGTGTGAAAAAAGTAGAATGGTATAAGAAAGTGTGAAATTAGCTGAAAAAAGTAGAATGGTATAAGAAAGTGTGAAATTAGCTGAAAAAAGTAGAATGGCATAAGAAAGTGTGAAATTAGCTGAAAAAGTAGAATGGTATAAGAAAGTATAGTATAAATATTTTGAAGGTACTCTTATTTTGAAAGCCTTTTGTATTGTCTCTGTGTGTCTGTCTGAGTATGTGTGTGTGTGTGTTTTCTGTGTGTGTCTGAGTATGTGTGTGTGTGTGTTTTCTGTGTGTGTCTGAGTATGTGTGTGTGTGTGTTTTCTGTGTGTGTCTGAGTATGTGTGTGGGGGTGTCTGTCTGTCTTTCTGTCTGTCTGTGTCTGCGAGAGAGAAGGATAAAATGGCCGACATTAAAAATGTGGCCTTGATAGTCATTAATTATATAAAAGACAGTGAAAAATAGCCCCTCCCCCCTCTCCTCCCTCAGACAGGCTTGAGGTTGCCAAGCAACCAGGGCCAACTGCCCAGAGCAGTTAGGTGCACCTGTTAGAATGTCAGTTGGAAATGCCCAGAGAGAGAGAGAGAAAATGCTGAAACCGCCCGTCGAAAAAGACGGTGTGGTGGCAAACCGTTTGGCCTATCATTGAACCGACTTCACTGTGAGCATCTTGAGCTCTTCCTGATCATCTACATATATATTTGAGGCGAAAATTGTATAAACTTTGGCCTCGGGAGTCATAGAAAGAACAGGTGCTCCCTGCTCTTTTGGAAATTTCTCCTCTCCCGTTAACATGGGCGTAGATGCGGCGTGGGTTGGTGTTCCTGCCGCATCTTGGTGTCTCACGCCAAAACTATAAAGCCGACAGCTTCAGCAGTGTTATCACTGCGACCACCACAAATTTTCCTACATTTCTAGCGATAAATTATTTCTGTAGAGAGACATTTGTGGCCTCAATCGCAGTTTACAATTTTTTTTTTTGATGAATTTCTCTCTCTCTCTGCCCTCTAGCGATGACATCACCCACTCTAGGTCTGGGACATTCTACCAATACACACCCATTATAAACGCAGAATTTGAGTAAAAACCTGCTCAACTTTGAGCCTTGATAGTTTAAAAACGGTAAAAGATTTTAAAAAGAGTTAAATACGAGTTTAATAGTTTAAGATCTTGTGTACAATTTGTAATTTGAATGAAGTCTGTAGTAGTAGTAGAAGTAGTTTAAAAAGTAGAATGTTTGTAGAAGGTTTGTAGAAAGATTTGAAGTTTGTACAATGCATTTCAAATGGTAAAATTTTTGTAGAAAAAGTTGAATAATTTGTAAAATATTAATAGTAGAAATGTGAAAAGTAATAGCCATCATGTCCTAAATGAGCTGAATCTAGTGATATAAGTTTTATTTTTGTAGGACAAAATTTGTAGGAGTAGTTATGCGGCGAAAAACGTACGGAAGAAAAATATTAACTAGAAAACTGCATTTCCTGCGGAAAGTGCGGTGTGGGTGCCCTCTGCCGCCCGTTGCTGCCGTTGCTGCATGTCATTCCCCCGTCTCTCTCTCCCCACATTTCTGTCACTCTTCAGCTGTCTCTATACTATAAAGCTTGAAAAGGCCATAAAAGATATATCTTAAAAATGTGAAATCAGCTGAAAAAAGTAGAATAGTATAAGAAAGTGTGAAATTAGTTGAAAAAAGTAGAATGGTATAACAAAGTGTAAAAGTAGCTGAAAAAAGTACAATAATATAACAAAGTGTGAAATTAGCTGAAAAAAGTAGAATGGTATAACAAAGTGTGAAATTAGCTGAAAAAAGTACAATAATATGACAAAGTGTGAAATTAGCTGAAAAAAGTAGAATAGCATAAGGAAGTGAGAAATTAGCTGAAAAAAGTACAATAGTATAAGAAAGTGTGAAATTAGCTGAAAAAAGTAGAATAGCATAAGGAAGTGTGAAATTAGCTGAAAAAAGTAGAATAGCATAAGAAAGTGTAAAATTAGCTGAAAAAAGTAGAATAGCATAAGGAAGTGTGAAATTAGCTGAAAAAAGTAGAATAGTATAAGAAAGTGTAAAATTAGCTGAAAAAAGTAGAATAGCATAAGGAAGTGTGAAATTAGCTGAAAAAAGTAGAATAGTATAAGAAAGTGTAAAATTAGCTGAAAAAAGTAGAACAGTATAAGAAAGTGTGAAATCAGCTAAAAAAAGTAGAATGGTATAACAAAGTGTGAAATTAGCTGAAAAAAGTAGAATGGTATAACAAAGTGTGAAATTAGCTGAAAAAAGTACAATAGTATAAGAAAGTGTGAAATTAGCTGAAAAAAGTAGAATGGTATAAGAAAGTGTGAAATTAGCTGAAAAAAGTAGAATGGTATAACAAAGTGTAAAATTAGCTGAAAAAAGTAGAATAGTATAAGAAAGTATGGTATAAATATTTTGAAGGTACTCTTATTTTGAAAGCCTTCTGTCTCTGTGTGTATGTCTGAGTATGTGTGTGTGTGTGTGTGTGTGTGTGTTTTCTGTGTGTGTCTGAGTATGTGTGTGGGGGTGTCTGTCTGTCTTTCTGTCTGTCTGTGTCTGCGAGAGAGAAGGATAAAATGGCCGACATTAAAAATGTAGCCTTGATAGTCATTAATTATATAAAAGACAGTGAAAATAGCCCCTCCCCCTCTCCTCCCTCAGACAGGCTTGAGGTTGCCAAGCAACCAGGGCCAACTGCCCAGAGCAGTTAGGTGCACCTGTTAGAATGTCAGTTGGAAATGCCCAGAGAGAGAGAGAAAATGCTAAAACCGCCCGTCGAAAAAGACGGTGTGGTGGCCAAACCGTTTGGCCTATCATTGAACCGACTTCACTGTGAGCATCTTGAGCTCTTCCTGATCATCTACATATATATTTGAGGTGAAAATTGTATAAACCTTGGCCTTGGTAGTCATAGAAAGAACAGGTGCTCCCTGCTCCTTTTGGAAATTTCTCCTCTCCCGTTAACATGGGCGTAGATGCGGCCGTGGATCGGTGTTGCTGCCGCATCTTTGTGTCTCACGCCAAAACTATAAAGCCGACAGCTTCAGCAGTGTTATCACTGCGACCACCACAAATTTTCCTACGTTTCTAGCTATAAAATTATTTCTGTAGAGAGACATTTGTGGCCTCAATCGCAGTTTACAAATTTTTTTTGGACGAATTTCTCTCTCCCTCTGGCCTCTAGCGATGACATCACGCACTCTAGGTCTGGGACATTCTACCAATACACACCCATTATAAACGCAGAATTTGAGTAAAAACCTGCTCAACTTTGAGCCTTGATAGTTTAAAAACGGTAAAAGATTTTAAAAAGAGTTAAATACGAGTTTAATAGTTTAAGATCTTGTGTACAATTTGTAATTTGAATGAAGTCTGTAGTAGTAGTAGAAGTAGTTTAAAAAGTAGAATGTTTGTAGAAGGTTTGTAGAAAGATTTGAAGTTTGTACAATGCATTTCAAATGGTAAAATTTTTGTAGAAAAAGTTGAATAATTTGTAAAATATTAATAGTAGAAATGTGAAAAGTAATAGCCATCATGTCCTAAATGAGCTGAATCTAGTGATATAAGTTTTATTTTTGTAGGACAAAATTTGTAGGAGTAGTTATGCGGCGAAAAACGTACGGAAGAAAAATAATAATAACTAGAAAACTGCATTTCCTGCGGAAAGTGCGGTGTGGGTGCCCTCTGCCGCCCGTTGCTGCCGTTGCTGCATGTCATTCCCCCGTCTCTCTCTCCCCACATTTCTGTCACTCTTCAGCTGTCTCTATACTATAAAGCTTGAAAAGGCCATAAAAGATATATCTTAAAAATGTGAAATCAGCTGAAAAAAGTAGAATAGTATAAGAAAGTGTGAAATTAGTTGAAAAAAGTAGAATGGTATAACAAAGTGTAAAAGTAGCTGAAAAAAGTACAATAATATAACAAAGTGTGAAATTAGCTGAAAAAAGTAGAATGGTATAACAAAGTGTGAAATTAGCTGAAAAAAGTACAATAATATGACAAAGTGTGAAATTAGCTGAAAAAAGTAGAATAGCATAAGGAAGTGAGAAATTAGCTGAAAAAAGTACAATAGTATAAGAAAGTGTGAAATTAGCTGAAAAAAGTAGAATAGCATAAGGAAGTGTGAAATTAGCTGAAAAAAGTAGAATAGCATAAGAAAGTGTAAAATTAGCTGAAAAAAGTAGAATAGCATAAGGAAGTGTGAAATTAGCTGAAAAAAGTAGAATAGTATAAGAAAGTGTAAAATTAGCTGAAAAAAGTAGAATAGCATAAGGAAGTGTGAAATTAGCTGAAAAAAGTAGAATAGTATAAGAAAGTGTAAAATTAGCTGAAAAAAGTAGAATAGTATAAGAAAGTGTGAAATCAGCTAAAAAAAGTAGAATGGTATAACAAAGTGTGAAATTAGCTGAAAAAAGTAGAATGGTATAACAAAGTGTGAAATTAGCTGAAAAAAGTACAATAGTATAAGAAAGTGTGAAATTAGCTGAAAAAAGTAGAATGGTATAAGAAAGTGTGAAATTAGCTGAAAAAAGTAGAATGGTATAACAAAGTGTAAAATTAGCTGAAAAAAGTAGAATAGTATAAGAAAGTATGGTATAAATATTTTGAAGGTACTCTTATTTTGAAAGCCTTCTGTCTCTGTGTGTATGTCTGAGTATGTGTGTGTGTGTGTGTGTGTGTGTGTTTTCTGTGTGTGTCTGAGTATGTGTGTGGGGGTGTCTGTCTGTCTTTCTGTCTGTCTGTGTCTGCGAGAGAGAAGGATAAAATGGCCGACATTAAAAATGTAGCCTTGATAGTCATTAATTATATAAAAGACAGTGAAAATAGCCCCTCCCCCCTCTCCTCCCTCAGACAGGCTTGAGGTTGCCAAGCAACCAGGGCCAACTGCCCAGAGCAGTTAGGTGCACCTGTTAGAATGTCAGTTGGAAATGCCCAGAGAGAGAGAGAAAATGCTAAAACCGCCCGTCGAAAAAGACGGTGTGGTGGCCAAACCGTTTGGCCTATCATTGAACCGACTTCACTGTGAGCATCTTGAGCTCTTCCTGATCATCTACATATATATTTGAGGTGAAAATTGTATAAACCTTGGCCTTGGTAGTCATAGAAAGAACAGGTGCTCCCTGCTCCTTTTGGAAATTTCTCCTCTCCCGTTAACATGGGCGTAGATGCGGCCGTGGATCGGTGTTGCTGCCGCATCTTTGTGTCTCACGCCAAAACTATAAAGCCGACAGCTTCAGCAGTGTTATCACTGCGACCACCACAAATTTTCCTACGTTTCTAGCTATAAAATTATTTCTGTAGAGAGACATTTGTGGCCTCAATCGCAGTTTACAAATTTTTTTTTGGACGAATTTCTCTCTCCCTCTGGCCTCTAGCGATGACATCACGCACTCTAGGTCTGGGACATTCTACCAATACACACCCATTATAAACGCAGAATTTGAGTAAAAACCTGCTCAACTTTGAGCCTTGATAGATTAAAAACGGTAAAAGATTTTAAAAAGAGTTAAATACGAGTTTAATAGTTTAAGATCTTGTGTACAATTTGTAATTTGAATGAAGTCTGTAGTAGTAGTAGAAGTAGTTTAAAAAGTAGAATGTTTGTAGAAGGTTTGTAGAAAGATTTGAAGTTTGTACAATGCATTTCAAATGGTAAAATTTTTGTAGAAAAAGTTGAATAATTTGTAAAATATTAATAGTAGAAATGTGAAAAGTAATAGCCATCATGTCCTAAATGAGCTGAATCTAGTGATATAAGTTTTATTTTTGTAGGACAAAATTTGTAGGAGTAGTTATGCGGCGAAAAACGTACGGAAGAAAAATAATAATAACTAGAAAACTGCATTTCCTGCGGAAAGTGCGGTGTGGGTGCCCTCTGCTGCCCGTTGCTGCCCGTTGCTGCATGCCATTCCCCTGTCTCTCTCTCCCCACATTTCTGTCACTCTTCAGCTGTCTCTATATTATAAAGCTTGAAAAGGCCATAAAAGATATATCTTAAACATGTGAAATGAGCTGAAAAGAGTAGAATATTATAGCAAAGTGTGAAATTAGCTGAAGAAAGTAGAATGGTATAAGACAGTGTGAAATTAGCTGAAAAAAGTAGAATGGTATAACAAAGTGTGAAATTAGCTGAAAAAAGTAGAATGGTATAAGAAAGTGTGAAATTAGCTGAAAAAAGTAGAATAGCATAAGGAAGTGTGAAATTAGCTGAAAAAAGTGCAATAGTATAACAAAGTGTGAAATTAGCTGAAAAAAGTAGAATGGTATAACAAAGTGTGAAATTAGCTGAAAAAAAGTAGAATGGCATAAGGAAGTGTGAAATTAGCTGAAAAAAGTAGAATAGCATAAGGAAGTGTGAAATTAGCTGAAAAAAGTAGAATGGCATAAGAAAGTGTGAAATTAGCTGAAAAAAGTAGAATAGCATAAGGAAGTGTGAAATTAGCTGAAAAAAGTAGAATAGCATAAGAAAGTGTGAAATTAGCTGAAAAAAGTAGAATAGCATAAGGAAGTGTGAAATTAGCTGAAAAAAGTAGAATAGCATAAGGAAGTGTGAAATTAGCTGAAAAAAGTAGAATGGTATAAGAAAGTATAGTATAAATATTTTGAAGGTACTCAAAACTTTTGTCTTGTCTCTGTGTGTGTGTCTGAGTATGTGTGTGTGTGTGTTTTCTGTGTGTGTCTGAGTATGTGTGTGTGTGTGTTTCTGTGTGTGTCTGAGTATGTGTGTGGGGGTGTCTGTCTGTCTTTCTGTCTGTCTGTGTCTGCGAGAGAGAAGGATAAAATGGCCGACATTAAAAATGTGGCCTTGATAGTCATTAATTATATAAAAGACAGTGAAAATAGCCCCTCCCCCCTCTCCTCCCTCAGACAGGCTTGAGGTTGCCAAGCAACCAGGGCCAACTGCCCAGAGCAGTTAGGTGCACCTGTTAGAATGTCAGTTGGAAATGCCCAGAGAGAGAGAGAGAAAATGCTGAAACCGCCCGTCGAAAAAGACGGTGTGGTGGCCAAACCGTTTGGCCTATCATTGAACCGACTTCACTGTGAGCATCTTGAGCTCTTCCTGATCATTTACATATATATTTGAGGCGAAAATTGTATAAACTTTGGCCTCGGGAGTCATAGAAAGAACAGGTGCTCCCTGCTCCTTTTGGAAATGTCTCCTCTCCCGTTAACATGGGCGTAGATGCGGCCGTGGGTTGGTGTTCCTGCCGCATCTTGGTGTCTCACGCCAAAACTATAAAGCCGACAGCTTCAGCAGTGTTATCACTGCGACCACCACAAATTTTCCTACATTTCTAGCGATAAATTATTTCTGTAGAGAGACATTTGTGGCCTCAATCGCAGTTTACAATTTTTTTTTTTGATGAATTTCTCTCTCTCTCTGCCCTCTAGCGATGACATCACGCACTCTAGGTCTGGGACATTCTACCAATACACACCCATTATAAACGCAGAATTTGAGTAAAAACCTGCTCAACTTTGAGTCTTGATAGTTTAAAAACGGTAAAAGATTTTAAAAAGAGTTAAATACGAGTTTAATAGTTTAAGATCTTGTGTACAATTTGTAATTTGAATGAAGTCTGTAGTAGTAGTAGAAGTAGTTTAAAAAGTAGAATGTTTGTAGAAGGTTTGTAGAAAGATTTGAAGTTTGTACAATGCATTTCAAATGGTAAAATTTTTGTAGAAAAAGTTGAATAATTTGTAAAATATTAATAGTAGAAATGTGAAAAGTAATAGCCATCATGTCCTAAATGAGCTGAATCTAGTGATATAAGTTTTATTTTTGTAGGACAAAATTTGTAGGAGTAGTTATGCGGCGAAAAACGTACGGAAGAAAAATAATAATAACTAGAAAACTGCATTTCCTGCGGAAAGTGCGGTGTGGGTGCCCTCTGCTGCCCGTTGCTGCATGCCATTCCCCCGTCTCTCTCTCCCCACATTTCTGTCACTCTTCAGCTGTCTCTATATTATAAAGCTTGAAAAGGCCATAAAAGATATATCTTAAACATGTGAAATGAGCTGAAAAGAGTAGAATATTATAACAAAGTGTGAAATTAGCTGAAGAAAGTAGAATGGTATAAGACAGTGTGAAATTAGCTGAAAAAAGTAGAATGGTATAACAAAGTGTGAAATTAGCTGAAAAAAGTAGAATAGTATAAGAAAGCATGAAATTAGCTGAAAAAAGTAGAATAGCATAAGGAAGTGTGAAATTAGCTGAAAAAAGTGCAATAGTATAACAAAGTGTGAAATTAGCTGAAAAAAGTAGAATGGTATAACAAAGTGTGAAATTAGCTGAAAAAAGTAGAATGGCATAAGGAAGTGTGAAATTAGCTGAAAAAAGTAGAATAGCATAAGGAAGTGTGAAATTAGCTGAAAAAAGTAGAATAGCATAAGGAAGTGTGAAATTAGTTGAAAAAAGTAGAATGGTATAACAAAGTGTGAAATTAGCTGAAAAAAGTAGAATAGTATAACAAAGTATGGTATAAATATTTTGAAGGTACTCTTATTTTGAAAGCCTTTTGTCTTGTCTCTGTGTGTCTGTCTGAGTATGTGTGTGTGTGTGTTTTGTGTGTGTGTCTGAGTATGTGTGTGGGGGTGTCTGTCTGTCTTTCTGTCTGTCTGTGTCTGCGAGAGAGAAGGATAAAATGGCCGACATTAAAAATGTAGCCTTGATAGTCATTAATTATATAAAAGACAGTGAAAATAGCTCCTCCCCCCTCTCCTCCCTCAGACAGGCTTGAGGTTGCCAAGCAACCAGGGCCAACTGCCCAGAGCAGTTAGGTGCACCTGTTAGAATGTCAGTTGGAAATGCCCAGAGAGAGAGAGAAAATGCTAAAACCGCCCGTCGAAAAAGACGGTGTGGTGGCCAAACCGTTTGGCCTATCATTGAACCGACTTCACTGTGAGCATCTTGAGCTCTTCCTGATCATCTACATATATATTTTGGGTGAAAATTGTATAAACCTTGGCCTTGGTAGTCATAGAAAGAACAGGTGCTCCCTGCTCCTTTTGGAAATTTCTCCTCTCCCGTTAACATGGGCGTAGATGCGGCCGTGGGTTGGTGTTGCTGCCGCAGCTTTGTGTCTCACGCCAAAACTATAAAGCCGACAGCTTCAGCAGTGTTATCACTGCGACCACCACAAATTTTCCTACGTTTCTAGCTATAAAATTATTTCTGTAGAGAGACATTTGTGGCCTCAATCGCAGTTTACAAATTTTTTTTTGGACGAATTTCTCTCTCTCTCTGCCCTCTAGCGATGACATCACCCACTCTAGGTCTGGGACATTCTACCAATACACACCCATTATAAACGCAGAATTTGAGTAAAAACCTGCTCAACTTTGAGCCTTGATAGTTTAAAAACGGTAAAAGATTTTTAAAAGAGTTAAATACGAGTTTAATAGTTTAAGATCTTGTGTACAATTTGTAATTTGAATGAAGTCTGTAGTAGTAGTAGAAGTAGTTTAAAATGTAGAATGTTTGTAGAAGGTTTGTAGAAAGATTTGAAGTTTGTACAATGTATTTCAAATGGTAAAAAAATTGTAGAAATAGTTGAATAATTTGTAAAATATTAGTAGTAGAAATGTGAAAAGTAATAGCCATCATGTCCTAAATGAGCTGAATCTAGTGATATAAGTTTTATTTTTGTAGGACAAAATTTGTAGGAGTAGTTATGCGGCGAAAAACGTACGGAAGAAAAATAATAATAACTAGAAAACTGCATTTCCTGCGGAAAGTGCGGTGTGGGTGCCCTCTGCCGCCCGTCGCTGCATGTCATTCCCCGTCTCTCTCTCCCCACATTCCTGTCACTCTTCAGCTGTCTCTATACTATAAAGCTTGAAAAGGCCATAAAAGATATATCTTAAAAATGTGAAATGAGCTGAAAAGAGTAAAATATTAAAACAAAGTGTAAAATTAGCTGAAAAGAGTAGAATGGTATAAGAAAGTGTGAAATTAGCTAAAAAATGTAGAATGGTATAAGAAAGTGTGAAATTAGCTAAAAAAAAGTAGAATGGCATAAGAAAGTGTGAAATTAGCTGAAAGAAGTAGAATAGCATAAGGAAGTGTGAAATTAGCTGAAAAAAGTAGAATAGTATAAGAAAGTGTGAAATGAGCTGAAAAAAGTAGAATGGCATAAGGAAGTGTGAAATAAGCTGAAAAAAGTAGAATGGTATAAGGAAGTGTGAAATTAGCTGAAAAAAGTAGAATAGCATAAGGAAGTGTGAAATTAGCTGAAAAAAGTAGAATAGCATAAGAAAGTGTGAAATTAGCTGAAAAAAGTAGAATAGCATAAGGAAGTGTGAAATTAGCTGAAAAAAGTACAATAGTATAAGAAAGTGTGAAATTAGCTGAAAAAAGTAGAATAGCATAAGGAAGTGTGAAATTAGCTGAAAAAAGTAGAATGGCATAAGGAAGTGTGAAATTAGCTGAAAAAAGTAGAATAGCATAAGAAAGTGTGAAATTAGCTGAAAAAAGTAGAATAGCATAAGGAAGTGTGAAATTAGCTGAAAAAAGTACAATAGTATAAGAAAGTGTGAAATTAGCTGAAAAAAGTAGAATGGCATAAGAAAGTGTGAAATTAGCTGAAAAAAGTAGAATGGCATAAGGAAGTGTGAAATTAGCTGAAAAAAGTAGAATAGCATAAGGAAGTATAGTATAAATATTTTGAAGGTACTCTTATTTTGAAAGCCTTTTGTCTTGTCTCTGTGTGTCTGTCTGAGTATGTGTGTGTGTGTGTGTGTGTGTTTGTGTGTGTGTCTGAGTATGTGTGTGTGTGTGTTTTCTGTGTGTGTCTGAGTATGTGTGTGGGGGTGTCTGTCTGTCTTTCTGTCTGTCTGTGTCTGCGAGAGAGAAGGATAAAATGGCCGACATTAAAAATGTGGCCTTGATAGTCATTAATTATATAAAAGACAGTGAAAATAGCCCCTCCCCCCTCTCCTCCCTCAGACAGGCTTGAGGTTGCCAAGCAACCAGGGCCAACTGCCCAGAGCAGTTAGGTGCACCTGTTAGAATGTCAGTTGGAAATGCCCAGAGAGAGAGAGAGAGAAAATGCTGAAACCGCCCGTCGAAAAAGACGGTGTGGTGGCCAAACCGTTTGGCCTATCATTGAACCGACTTCACTGTGAGCATCTTGAGCTCTTCCTGATCATTTACACATATATTTGAGGCGAAAATTGTATAAACTTTGGCCTCGGGAGTCATAGAAAGAACAGGTGCTCCCTGCTCCTTTTGGAAATGTCTCCTCTCCCGTTAACATGGGCGTAGATGCGGCCGTGGGTTGGTGTTCCTGCCGCATCTTGGTGTCTCACGCCAAAACTATAAAGCCGACAGCTTCAGCAGTGTTATCACTGCGACCACCACAAATTTTCCTACATTTCTAGCGATAAATTATTTCTGTAGAGAGACATTTGTGGCCTCAATCGCAGTTTACAATTTTTTTTTTTGATGAATTTCTCTCTCTCTCTGCCCTCTAGCGATGACATCACCCACTCTAGGTCTGGGACATTCTACCAATACACACCCATTATAAACGCAGAATTTGAGTAAAAACCTGCTCAACTTTGAGCCTTGATAGTTTAAAAACGGTAAAAGATTTTAAAAAGAGTTAAATATGAGTTTAATAGTTTAAGATCTTGTGTACAATTTGTAATTTGAATGAAGTCTGTAGTAGTAGTAGAAGTAGTTTAAAAAGTAGAATGTTTGTAGAAGGTTTGTAGAAAGATTTGAAGTTTGTACAATGCATTTCAAATGGTAAAATTTTTGTAGAAAAAGTTGAATAATTTGTAAAATATTAATAGTAGAAATGTGAAAAGTAATAGCCATCATGTCCTAAATGAGCTGAATCTAGTGATATAAGTTTTATTTTTGTAGGACAAAATTTGTAGGAGTAGTTATGCGGCGAAAAACGTACGGAAGAAAAATAATAATAATAATAAAGATTTGAATAACAATAGTGTGGTCGCCCTCTGGGCACCCACACCAATAAAGATTTGAATAACAATAGTGTGGTCGCCCTCTGGGCACCCACACCAACTAGAAAACTGCATTTCCTGCGGAAAGTGCGGTGTGGGTGCCCTCTGCCGCCCGTTGCTGCATGTCATTCCCTCGTCTCTCTCTCTCCACATTTCTGTCACTCTTCAGCTTTCTCTATACTATAAAGCTTGAAAAGGCCATAAAACATATATCTTAAAAATGTGAAATGAGCTGAAAAGAGTAGAATATTATAACAAAGTGTGAAATTAGCTGAAAAAAGTAGAATAGCATAAGGAAGTGTGAAATTAGCTGAAAAAAGTAGAATAGCATAAGAAAGTGTGAAATTAGCTGAAAAAAGTAGAATAGCATAAGGAAGTGTGAAATTAGCTGAAAAAAGTAGAATGGCATAAGAAAGTGTGAAATTAGCTGAAAAAAGTAGAATAGCATAAGGAAGTGTGAAATTAGCTGAAAAAAGTAGAATAGCATAAGGAAGTGTGAAATTAGCTGAAAAAAGTAGAATGGCATAACAAAGTGTGAAATTAGCTGAAAAAAGTAGAATAGCATAAGGAAGTGTGAAATTAGCTGAAAAAAGTAGAATAGTATAAGAAAGTGTGAAATTAGCTGAAAAAAGTAGAATAGTATAAGGAAGTGTGAAATTAGCTGAAAAAAGTAGAATAGCATAAGGAAGTGTGAAATTAGCTGAAAAAAGTAGAATAGCATAAGGAAGTGTGAAATTAGCTGAAAAAAGTAGAATAGCATAAGGAAGTGTGAAAAAAGTAGAATAGCATAAGGAAGTGTGAAAAAAGTAGAATGGTATAAGAAAGTGTGAAATTAGCTGAAAAAAGTAGAATGGTATAAGAAAGTGTGAAATTAGCTGAAAAAAGTAGAATGGCATAAGAAAGTGTGAAATTAGCTGAAAAAAGTAGAATGGCATAAGGAAGTGTGAAATTAGCTGAAAAAAGTAGAATGGCATAAGGAAGTGTGAAATTAGCTGAAAAAAGTAGAATGGTATAAGAAAGTATAGTATAAATATTTTGAAGGTACTCTTATTTTGAAAGCCTTTTGTCTTGTCTCTGTGTGTCTGTCTGAGTATGTGTGTGTGTGTGTTTTCTGTGTGTGTCTGAGTATGTGTGTGTGTGTGTTTTCTGTGTGTGTCTGAGTATGTGTGTGGGGGTGTCTGTCTGTCTTTCTGTCTGTCTGTGTCTGCGAGAGAGAAGGATAAAATGGCCGACATTAAAAATGTGGCCTTGATAGTCATTAATTATATAAAAGACAGTGAAAATAGCCCCTCCCCCCTCTCCTCCCTCAGACAGGCTTGAGGTTGCCAAGCAACCAGGGCCAACTGCCCAGAGCAGTTAGGTGCACCTGTTAGAATGTCAGTTGGAAATGCCCAGAGAGAGAGAGAGAAAATGCTGAAACCGCCCGTCGAAAAAGACGGTGTGGTGGCCAAACCGTTTGGCCTATCATTGAACCGACTTCACTGTGAGCATCTTGAGCTCTTCCTGATCATTTACATATATATTTGAGGCGAAAATTGTATAAACTTTGGCCTCGGGAGTCATAGAAAGAACAGGTGCTCCCTGCTCCTTTTGGAAATTTCTCCTCTCCCGTTAACATGGGCGTAGATGCGGCCGTGGGTTGGTGTTGCTGCCGCATCTTTGTGTCTCACGCCAAAACTATAAAGCCGACAGCTTCAGCAGTGTTATCACTGCGACCACCACAAATTTTCCTACATTTCTAGCTATAAAATTATTTCTGTAGAGAGACATTTGTGGCCTCAATCGCAGTTTACAAATTTTTTTTTTGACAAATTTCTCTCTCCCTCTGGCCTCTAGCGATGACATCACGCACTCTAGGTCTGGGACATTCTACCAATACACACCCATTATAAACGCAGAATTTGAGTAAAAACCTGCTCAACTTTGAGCCTTGATAGTTTAAAAACGGTAAAAGATTTTAAAAAGAGTTAAATACGAGTTTAATAGTTTAAGATCTTGTGTACAATTTGAAATTTGAATGAAGTCTGTAGTAGTAGTAGAAGTAGTTTAAAAGGTAGAATGTTTGTAGAAGGTTTGTAGAAAGATTTCAAGTTTGTACAATGCATTTCAAATGGTAAAATTTTTGTAGAAAAAGTTGAATAATTTGTAAAATATTAATAGTAGAAATGTGAAAAGTAATAGCCATCATGTCCTAAATGAGCTGAATCTAGTGATATAAGTTTTATTTTTGTAGGACAAAATTTGTAGGAGTAGTTATGCGGCGAAAAACGTACGGAAGAAAAATAATAATAATAAAGATTTGAATAACAATAGTGTGGTCGCCCTCTGGGCACCCACACCAATAATAAAGATTTGAATAACAATAGTGTGGTCGCCCTCTGGGCACCCACACCAATAATAAAGATTTGAATAACAATAGTGTGGTCGCCCTCTGGGCACCCACACCAATAATAAAGATTTGAATAACAATAGTGTGGTCGCCCTCTGGGCACCCACACCAATAACTAGAAACCTGCATTTCCTGCGGAAAGTGCGGTGTGGGTGCCCTCTGCCGCCCGTTGCTGCCCGTTGCTGCATGTCATTTCCCCGTCTCTCTCTCCCCACAATTCTGTCACTCTTCAGCTGTCTCTATACTATAAAGCTTGAAAAGGCCATAAAAGATATATCTTAAAAATGTGAAATCAGCTGAAAAAAGTAGAATAGTATAAGAAAGTGTGAAATTAGCTGAAAAAAGTAGAATGGTATAACAAAGTGTGAAATTAGCTGAAAAAAGTAGAATGGTATAAGGAAGTGTGAAATTAGCTGAAAAAAGTAGAATGGTATAACAAAGTGTGAAATTAGCTGAAAAAAGTAGAATAGTATAAGGAAGTGTGAAATTAGCTGAAAAAAGTAGAATAGCATAAGGAAGTGTGAAAAAAGTAGAATAGCATAAGGAAGTGTGAAAAAAGTAGAATGGCATAAGAAAGTGTGAAATTAGCTGAAAAAAGTAGAATGGTATAAGAAAGTGTGAAATTAGCTGAAAAAAGTAGAATGGCATAAGAAAGTGTGAAATTAGCTGAAAAAAGTAGAATGGCATAAGGAAGTGTGAAATTAGCTGAAAAAAGTAGAATGGCATAAGGAAGTGTGAAATTAGCTGAAAAAAGTAGAATGGTATAAGAAAGTATAGTATAAATATTTTGAAGGTACTCTTATTTTGAAAGCCTTTTGTCTTGTCTCTGTGTGTCTGTCTGAGTATGTGTGTGTGTGTGTTTTCTGTGTGTGTCTGAGTATGTGTGTGTGTGTGTTTTCTGTGTGTGTCTGAGTATGTGTGTGGGGGTGTCTGTCTGTCTTTCTGTCTGTCTGTGTCTGCGAGAGAGAAGGATAAAATGGCCGACATTAAAAATGTGGCCTTGATAGTCATTAATTATATAAAAGACAGTGAAAATAGCCCCTCCCCCCTCTCCTCCCTCAGACAGGCTTGAGGTTGCCAAGCAACCAGGGCCAACTGCCCAGAGCAGTTAGGTGCACCTGTTAGAATGTCAGTTGGAAATGCCCAGAGAGAGAGAGAGAAAATGCTGAAACCGCCCGTCGAAAAAGACGGTGTGGTGGCCAAACCGTTTGGCCTATCATTGAACCGACTTCACTGTGAGCATCTTGAGCTCTTCCTGATCATTTACATATATATTTGAGGCGAAAATTGTATAAACTTTGGCCTCGGGAGTCATAGAAAGAACAGGTGCTCCCTGCTCCTTTTGGAAATTTCTCCTCTCCCGTTAACATGGGCGTAGATGCGGCCGTGGGTTGGTGTTGCTGCCGCATCTTTGTGTCTCACGCCAAAACTATAAAGCCGACAGCTTCAGCAGTGTTATCACTGCGACCACCACAAATTTTCTACATTTCTAGCTATAAAATTATTTCTGTAGAGAGACATTTGTGGCCTCAATCGCAGTTTACAAATTTTTTTTTTGACAAATTTCTCTCTCCCTCTGGCCTCTAGCGATGACATCACGCACTCTAGGTCTGGGACATTCTACCAATACACACCCATTATAAACGCAGAATTTGAGTAAAAACCTGCTCAACTTTGAGCCTTGATAGTTTAAAAACGGTAAAAGATTTTAAAAAGAGTTAAATACGAGTTTAATAGTTTAAGATCTTGTGTACAATTTGAAATTTGAATGAAGTCTGTAGTAGTAGTAGAAGTAGTTTAAAAGGTAGAATGTTTGTAGAAGGTTTGTAGAAAGATTTCAAGTTTGTACAATGCATTTCAAATGGTAAAATTTTTGTAGAAAAAGTTGAATAATTTGTAAAATATTAATAGTAGAAATGTGAAAAGTAATAGCCATCATGTCCTAAATGAGCTGAATCTAGTGATATAAGTTTTATTTTTGTAGGACAAAATTTGTAGGAGTAGTTATGCGGCGAAAAACGTACGGAAGAAAAATAATAATAATAAAGATTTGAATAACAATAGTGTGGTCGCCCTCTGGGCACCCACACCAATAATAAAGATTTGAATAACAATAGTGTGGTCGCCCTCTGGGCACCCACACCAATAATAAAGATTTGAATAACAATAGTGTGGTCGCCCTCTGGGCACCCACACCAATAATAAAGATTTGAATAACAATAGTGTGGTCGCCCTCTGGGCACCCACACCAATAACTAGAAACCTGCATTTCCTGCGGAAAGTGCGGTGTGGGTGCCCTCTGCCGCCCGTTGCTGCCCGTTGCTGCATGTCATTTCCCCGTCTCTCTCTCCCCACAATTCTGTCACTCTTCAGCTGTCTCTATACTATAAAGCTTGAAAAGGCCATAAAAGATATATCTTAAAAATGTGAAATCAGCTGAAAAAAGTAGAATAGTATAAGAAAGTGTGAAATTAGCTGAAAAAAGTAGAATGGTATAACAAAGTGTGAAATTAGCTGAAAAAAGTAGAATGGTATAAGGAAGTGTGAAATTAGCTGAAAAAAGTAGAATGGTATAACAAAGTGTGAAATTAGCTGAAAAAAGTAGAATAGTATAAGGAAGTGTGAAATTAGCTGAAAAAAGTAGAATAGCATAAGGAAGTGTGAAAAAAGTAGAATAGCATAAGGAAGTGTGAAAAAAGTAGAATGGCATAAGAAAGTGTGAAATTAGCTGAAAAAAGTAGAATGGTATAAGAAAGTGTGAAATTAGCTGAAAAAAGTAGAATGGCATAAGAAAGTGTGAAATTAGCTGAAAAAAGTAGAATGGCATAAGGAAGTGTGAAATTAGCTGAAAAAAGTAGAATAGCATAAGGAAGTGTGAAATTAGCTGAAAAAAGTAGAATGGTATAAGAAAGTATAGTATAAATATTTTGAAGGTACTCTTATTTTGAAAGCCTTTTGTCTTGTCTCTGTGTGTCTGTCTGAGTATGTGTGTGTGTGTGTTTTCTGTGTGTGTCTGAGTATGTGTGTGTGTGTGTTTTCTGTGTGTGTCTGAGTATGTGTGTGGGGGTGTCTGTCTGTCTTTCTGTCTGTCTGTGTCTGCGAGAGAGAAGGATAAAATGGCCGACATTAAAAATGTGGCCTTGATAGTCATTAATTATATAAAAGACAGTGAAAATAGCCCCTCCCCCCTCTCCTCCCTCAGACAGGCTTGAGGTTGCCAAGCAACCAGGGCCAACTGCCCAGAGCAGTTAGGTGCACCTGTTAGAATGTCAGTTGGAAATGCCCAGAGAGAGAGAGAGAAAATGCTGAAACCGCCCGTCGAAAAAGACGGTGTGGTGGCCAAACCGTTTGGCCTATCATTGAACCGACTTCACTGTGAGCATCTTGAGCTCTTCCTGATCATTTACATATATATTTGAGGCGAAAATTCAATCGCAGTTTACAAATTTTTTTTTTTGACGAATTTCTCTCTCTCTCTGCCCTCTAGCGATGACATCACCCACTCTAGGTCTGGGACATTCCACCAATACACACCCATTATAAACGCAGAATTTGAGTAAAAACCTGCTCAACTTTGAGCCTTGATAGTTTAAAAACGGTAAAAGATTTTAAAAAGAGTTAAATACGAGTTTAATAGTTCAAGATCTTGTGTACAATTTGTAATTTGAATGAAGTCTGTAGTAGTAGTAGAAGTAGTTTAAATAGTAGAATGTTTGTGGAAGGTTTGTAGAAAGATTTGAAGTTAGTACAATTCATTTCAAATGGTAAAATCTTTGTAGAAATAGTTGAATAATTTGAAAAATATTAATAGTAGAAATTTGTAAAATAAATAGCCATCATGTCCTAAATGAGCTGAATCTAGTGATATAAGTTTTATTTTTGTAGGACAAAATTTGTAGGAGTAGTTATGCGGCAAAAAACGTACGGAAGAAAAATAATAATAATAATAATAAAGATTTGAAGAACAATAGTGTGGTCGCCCTCTGGGCACCCACACCAATAAAGATTTGAAGAACAATAGTGTGGTCGCCCTCTGGGCACCCACACCAATAAGTATGGTGGATAGTATATAGTGTGCTCTTTCAGGCACACTCAATAATAAAGATTTGAAGAACAATAGTGTGGTCGCCCTCTGGGCACCCACACCAATAAAGATTTGAATAACAATAGTGTGGTCGCCCTCTGGGCACCCACACCAATAATAAAGATTTGAAGAACAATAGTGTGGTCGCCCTCTGGGCACCCACACCAATAAAGATTTGAATAACAATAGTGTGGTCGCCCTCTGGGCACCCACACCAATAAAGATTTGAAGAACAATAGTGTGGTCGCCCTCTGGGCACCCACACCAATAAAGATTTGAAGAACAATAGTGTGGTCGCCCTCTGGGCACCCACACCAATAAGAAGAAGAATAATAAGTATGGTGGATAGTATATAGTGTGCTCTTTCAGGCACACTCAACTAGAAAAATTCCTAAAGAAATTTTGAGTGTGCCTGACTCTGGCCCCGTCGCCCCCATACATTATTATTGACACTGCTCAGCAAATTCAGTATTAATACAACAAGCTGTGTGAGTGAAAACAGCCCCTCCCCCTCTGCTCCCTCAGGCAGGAGGTTGCCAAGCAACCAGGGCCAACTGCCGGCCCTAATCAGCAGAGCAGTTAGGTGCACCTGTTAGAATGTCAGTTGGAAATGCCCAGAGAGAGAGACAAAATGCTGAAAGTCACCCCTCGAACAGAAAGGACTCCTGACCAAACCGTTGCTCCAATCACTGAACCGACTTCACTGTGAGCATGCTGAGCCCTTCCTGAACGTCTACATTACTGTTTTGTGTGGTTACCAGGAAGAAATGTCCCCTTTACAGCGATTCAAAGAATTGAAGCACATTCACAACCTGGAAGAACCTTTTGAGTCACATATATTGAACACACAGAAAGCTAGAAACAGCAGGTGCTCAGTCAACTACGTTCACATGTCAGACGTGTGGGTATGAAGAACTTTCAACTGAGAAGGATTACTTTAGTCATACTTATCAACATCTTAGACAGTATGAAAATGTAACTTGTATGTTTGAGGGATGTGCATTTCAGACAAAAATATATGGTACTTTTAAGTCACATAAAAATCGTAAACATAATCCCCACAGTCTATCAGATTTTAAGGCAGGTGTAGTTAAGGTCACTGTTCAGTCTGCTAGTCCTGATGATGGGCCCACATCCTCTGCAGACATAGATGATAGTCTGTCAGATGCAGATAGTGATATTGATAATTCAGAGGACCTTCCTGAAGTTGTAGAAAAAAGACTTGCCTCTGTTCTATTGAAGTTAGAAAACATTTTTCATGTTCCATCTACAGCAGTAGATGCATGGGTTGAAGAGCTACACTACCTGCTGAGTACTGTGTCTGTGCCAATAACTTGTAGCAGTCTTTCAGATTTTTTCAAAAACAAAAACATTGAGGTTGATGGTGTCATTGTTAACGAATTAGCTGATTTACTGTGTAAATCTAATCCTTTGGTGAATGCACTGGGGAAAGGTGGTGCACTTGCTACAGCGTATAAGAGAAAAGAATACCTCAAAAAAGTGTTAAATGTTGTTGAGCCTGTAGAGTTTGTTAGACCTGTAGTGTTTGTTCTAGACCAAAAAAAGAGCAGGTCTTTTCAATATATCCCGTTACTGCGATCATTGCAGCAGATACTTGATTCTACTGAAGTGTTGAATAGAGTTATTGAACACAGGGCAGAACACAGGGCAGTAACACTGACCAGCTTGAAAACCAGCAGTATTGCTCCATAAGAGATGGTGTATACTTCAAGGAAAACCTGTCCCTGTCAGGTGATGAGTTAAAACTTTGTTTAACCTTATACATTGATGACTTTGAATTGTGTAATCCTTTGGGCACGTCACGGAAGAAGCACAAGTTGTGTAGTATATATTGGATTCTGAATAACTTGGCACCAGGCTCTCACTCAGCACTCACCTCAATTTATTTGGCAGTTTTGTGCAAGAGTGACGATGTAAAGGCATATGGATATGGAAAAATATTAGAGCCACTTTTACATGATCTTGTTACATTAGAAGAGCATGGTGTGTTCATTCCAAAGCTTGGAACTTTTGTCAAAGGAACAGTGCATAGTGTAATTGCTGACATTTTGGGTGCCCACAGTTTGGCTGGTTTTATAGAGAGCTTTTCTGGGCAATATATTTGTCGATTTTGTACTGCTCAGAAAGTAGAGATACAGTCAAAGGACGTTCATTCAGGTGCTTTTTCTCTACGAACCAAAGAAATACATGACGCACATCTGAAGATTGCACAGGATACTGAAACGAGTTGCTTTGGAGTGAAGAGAGCTTGCCCTTTAACTGAACATCTTCAACATTTTCACGTCAGCAGGGGCTACCCCCCAGATATAGTGCACAGTTTGCTTGAGGGTATTGTCCCATTTGAACTAGCACTGTGTTTGAGGACTCTGATCTCCAAGAAGTATTTCAGTTTTGATTCTCTTAATACGCGTATACTCAAATTTCCTTACAAGTGGAGTGACAAAAGAAATCGGCCTCACATCATACCACACAGCTATTCCAGTAGGAAGACGATAGGTGGCAACGCCCATGAGAATTGGTGCCTAATACGTTTCCTTCCATTTCTCATAGGAGACCTTATACCAGAGGGTGAGCTGGCTTGGCAAGTGATACTAGACTTGAAGGAAATCGTAGAGTTGGTTGTGGCACCTGTTCACACCCACGAGACAATTGCCTACCTTGATGTCAAAGTGTCTGAGCACAGACACAGATTACTTGATCTTATCCCAGGTGAGACGCTGAAACCTAAACACCACTATCTTGAGCATTACTCACACTTGATCAGGTGCTTTGGGCCTCTTGTGGGTGTATGGACGATAAGATTTGAGGCAAAACACAGTTTTTTTAAACAAGTAGCTTGACACACAAATAATTTCAGAAATATTGCACTCACTCTGGCAAACAAACACCAGCAATTGATCAGTTATCACTTGCATTCATCCAGTCTCAGTGCATCAAATGTGGAAGTTAAGAATGTCTCCATAGTCCCGGTTGATGTTCTGAATGAGGAGGTTGTATTGGCTCTCAGACAGAAGTATCCAGACATTAGTCAAGTAAATCTCACAAAGAATGTCACCACTAGAGGGATCAACTACAGAAATGGGATGATTTTGGCATGTGGTTCAACTGCTGGAATGCCTGAATTTGCAGAGATCCTACAAATATGTATAGTGAGAGATGAGTTGAGCTTCATAGTTCGTTTATATTTTGCTTGGTATCAGGACCATTTTAGGGCCTTTCAGTTGACTTTGTCACCAGGAAGAGAGGTTGCCCTTGTTCAGCTTGAGGAGCTGACAGATTGCTACCCACTTGTGGCCTACACAGTCGGATCCAGACGTATGGTGACCCTGAAGAGACACATCGTCATCAGAGGTTTGATTTTGATAATTTACAGTGCCGTGTAAAATTCTTCAGTAACAAATTTGTTTTTTGTCCGCCACATAAACTTTGTGGGTACCTCTCTGTACTCATGCCTGCTCTCTACTGACCTCTCCTAGCCTCTGCTCTCTACTGACCTCTCCTAGTCTCCACTCTCTACTTACCTCTCCTAGTCTCCACTCTCTACTAAACTCCTCACTCTCCTAGTCTCCTCTAGCCTCCTCTCTACTAACCTCCTCTGTTACCCTCCTCGCTCTCTGAGCCCTTGCTCTACTAACCTCTCTTACCCTCCTCGCTGTCCTAGCCTCATCAGATCTAGGCAATGACTCTGTCCTGACCATGTATTCTGCCTGAGTGATTGAGTATTTGAATAACAAGACTAATACCTGTCTACTCTGTGTTTGTGTCTCCACCTTAGATTAGCAAAGCAGGATGGCAGGACGAGTAACCTTCAGAGTCTTCTTTGGATGTGAAGATGATGCGAGAAAACTCATCATTGAATCCCGAATACCAAGAACTGTGGAGGACTTGGCTCTTAAAATCAAGACTTTCTTTCAAGTGACTGAGCAGTTCAGACTTCAGTACAAAGACAAAGACATGGATGATCAGTTCATGAATCTCATGTCAACATCAGAACTTGAAGATAAAGGTACTTTGAAAGTGGTGTACATACTTTGTGAAACAACCAGATCTGCTCCACTCACGGAAGATGCCTGCTGCGCAATCCCAGGTACTCCTTCCAGTGCCAGCTCTTCATCACAAGAACCAAGTGATTCAGACTCCTGCGCCAGCAATGATACCATCATCTTGTCATCGCCCGAGACCCGGTTCTGCTCCTGGCCTAAACCCTTTGTCGTGCCCCGCTTCTCATCCTGTGCCGAGATTATGCTCCAGAAAGGAAATGATGAGTTCAAGGCACACAGAACTTTTCTGTCTCCTACGCCAAAAGTACGCTCAGATATTCTTGAAGGCCTTGCTGAGGAAATAATAAAGTACACAGCTTACCCGAGGGATGAGCAGTTAGAAGAAGTGGCAAAGGCTCTGACACAGTCACATCCATGTTTACTGGAAAAAGCAACACGAACTGGATACTGTGGCTGGAAGCATTACCTGAAAATAAAAATGATGAACTTCCGCACCAAGCTGAGGTTTGTGTTTTATTTAATGGGTTCTTTTTAGTTGCTGTCCTAAGTGCCAAGGCTTATGCTTTAACATATATTTGTGCCGGCGCAAGGTGGTGCAAGATATTAAATGCCAGTCCGACAGATTCAAGGACTTGCGTTTAAGGTCTTGTGCCACTTTGCGCCAGCATAAATGTATTAAAGACATGGTGCTTAGGACAAAAACAAAATAGAGACCATTGTATTTAAATTGTGAAGCAATTTGTGATCCTGGTCAGTGAAAGGTGCTGAAAAAATATAATTATTATTCTCCTCAGCCGAGCTGGACACCCCGAGCTTGCCATCAACTCTCTGAAAAACAAGCGAAGTGGCCAGCAGACTCCAGCAGCCAACATCAAGAAGCCCAGGAAGGGAGATGTAAATTTCTGTCCAAACATCCCTAGTTGTGAAACAAGAGACAGTTTGGAGGTGGAAAGGGTGGCTCTACTGACAGAGGTATAATGTGCAATACATTGTATCTTACCTTGTATCTTACCGATCCATGATTACTCTATGTTCACGGCATGGCCAGTATGTACATGATCACAGCTTTTCACCCGTCATGTTTTTTGCACTATACTTCCTGTCCAGCACAGCTCAAGCAGCCCAAAAGTTCATTTTGCACAGCACCGGACACTTCAGCTGTTTTCTGGTTACTTTGCAGAGTTTATTTTTCTTTATCTATTACACTCAGTTTGAATAATATTCTTACTCCCTAATCATATTGTCTAGCATCTAGCTTAGCGTTTCCCTTTCTATTATCTGTTTCTCAATTGTATTGTGTACCCTTGTGGAATGTTTCTAACCAAATCTCGTGATACAAGTATCGGTACTGTATAATGACAATGAAGTTTCATTCCATTTCAGGTAAAAAAGAAGAAAAAGGACGAGGCCGTGATCAAGGAGAAGATGCAGCGTACCTTCTCCCTTAGGAGACAGGAGATTCTCCAGGAGCCAAAGATTCCAGAGTTCCTAAACAAATGGCCAGCACTCTTTGACGTCAGTGACGTCAGTTACTAAACTTCAGATTCACACTTACCTAAGTGTGAATCTGAAGTTTAGTAACTCATGTATTCAATGTCACACATTGTCACACATCTGGTAAATGGTCTGCACTTAAATAGCGCTTTTGTGCACCCAAACCCAATGTATGCAGATGACCTTCAGTTATATGTTTCTTTTAACCCTGACAGCACAGAACTGATTACTTCCCTGCAGGACTGCTTTACTGCAATCAAGGACTGGATGGCCAGTAGCTATCTGCAATTAAATGAGGCAAAAACTGAGGTTTTAATTGTTGGCCCCGAAGGCCTGGCCTCTAAGGCTGTCACTTGCTTGGGGGCCCTTTCTGCTAATGTGCGCACCAGCTCTAGGAACCTCTGTGTTATTTTTGATCGGTCCATGCTCTTTGATGAACACATAAAAACTATAACCCAGTCCTGCTTTTTTCACCTTAGAAATATTTCCGAACTCAGGTCAATTGTATCTCACTCAGAACTCTAAATGATCATTCACGCCTTCATCTCCTCACGCTTAGACTACTATAACTCCCTCTTCACCTGCCTCAGTAAAGCCTCACTAGACCGCCTTCAGTTAATTCAAAATGCAGCCGCACGACTTCTGTCCAGATCCCACAATTTTCCCACATCACTCCTGTCTTAGCGACAGACAGACAGAGAACAGACTCGCAACTTAAAGCAAGAGGCACGTAATTCTGAACGCAAATGGCGTGCCACTAAACTGGAAGAATCTCGTTTAGTCTGGCAAGTTAATCTTAAAACATACAGGAAGGCTCTCCGTAGTGCCAGAGCAGCCTACTACTCTTCATTAATAGAGGAAAATAAGAACAACCCCAGGTTTCTCTTCAGCACTGTAGCCAAGCTAACAGAGAGCCACACTATTAGAGACAAAATTCATCACCTCTTGCCCTCAACAGGCACTGATCTGCATTCTGATACAGCAAGTTTGGAAACAGCTGTAAAACCTGATATATATTTAGACTGTTTTTCTCCCATCGACCTTCATCAAATAACTTCAATAATTTCTTCATCTAAGTCGTCAACCTGTCTCTTAGATCCCATCCCAACCAGGCTGGTCAAGGATGTTTTACCTCTAGTTAGCCCTTCTTTATTGGATATGATTAATCTGTCTTTATTATCAGGATATGTACCACAGTCCTTTAAAGTAGCTGTAATTAAACCTCTTCTTAAAAAGCCCACTCTAGATCCAGAGGTTTTAGCCAATTACAGACCGATATCAAACCTTCCCTTTCTCTCTAAGATACTTGAGAAAACTATAGCCAATCAGCTGTGCGACTTTCTCCATAAGAACAGTTTATATGAGGATTTTCAGTCAGGATTTAGAGTGCATCATAGCACAGAGACCGCACTAGTCAAAGTTACAAACGACCTCCTAATGGCATCAGACAAAGGACTCATCTCTGTACTTGTCCTGTTAGATCTTAGTGCCGCATTTGACACCATTGACCATCAAATTCTTTTACAGAGACTGGAACATCAAATTGGCATCAAAGGAACCGCCCTAAGCTGGTTTAAGTCTTATTTTTTAGATCGTTCTCAGTTTGTTCTTGTCAATGATGAATCCTCCATGCATACCAAAGTTTGTCATGGAGTCCCACAAGGTTCTGTACTTGGACCACTTCTATTCAGTTTATATATGCTTCCTCTAGGGAACATTATTAGGAATCACTCCGTTAATTTTCATTGTTATGCTGACGACACCCAATTATATTTATCGATCAAGCCTGATGAAACCAATCAGTTAACTAAACTCCAAGCATGCCTTAACGATATAAAAAGTTGGATGACCTTCAATTTTCTGATGCTAAATTCAGACAAAACTGAAGTTCTTGTAATTGGACCCAAAAACATCAGAAACTCTCTTTCTAGAGACTTAGTTACTTTAGATGGGATTACCCTGGCCTCCAGCTCCACCATAAAGAATCTTGGAGTTGTTTTTGATCAGAATTTGTCCTTTAATGTCCACATAAAATAAATTTCCAGGACTGCATTCTTCCACTTACGTAACATTGCCAAAATCAGACGCATTGTATCTCAAGCAGATGCAGAAAAACTAGTCCACACATTTGTTACTTCTAGGCTGGACTATTGTAACTCATTGTTATCAGGCTGCTTCAATAAGTCTCTTAGGACTTTGCAGCTAATTCAGAATGCTGCTGCACGTGTTCTGACAGGAACCAAGATCAGAGATCACATCTCTCCCGTTTTGGCTTCCTTGCATTGGCTACCTGTTAAATCTAGAATAGAATTTAAAATTCTTCTCCTTACATACAAAGCTCTTCATGGTCAGGCACCATCATATCTAAAAGAGCTCATAGTACCTTACTACCCCTCTAGAACACTGCGCTCTCAGAATGCTGGGTTCCTTGTAGTTCCTATAGTTTCCAAAAGTAGATTGGGAGCCAGAGCTTTCAGCTATCAAGCTCCTCTTCTGTGGAACAAACTACCACTTTGGGTTCGGGAGGCAGACACGGTCAACACTTTTAAGAGTAAACTGAAGACTTTCCTCTTTGATAGAGCTTATAGTTAGGGCTGGCTCAGGTCATCCCTTAGTTATGCTGCTATAGGACTATACTGCCGGGGGACTCCCCCTTTCAGGGTTATGCCTAGCCAGGCACGGTATTGGTTGAAGATGCAGTCACATCTCCCTTTACTGAAAACCCTCTCTCTCTCTCTCTCTCTCACCATCACCACCACCATCTGTAAACATACATGTCTGTCATACATGTACATTAATGCATCTTACTAACTAAACTTCTTCCCCGGAGTTTCTCCTGCTGTGGTCCTGCATGACGTCCACTACATATATTATTACTGTCACTAATGTTACCATATCTCCATTACAGTTTATAGTAACTTAGTTAATGATTCGCTGCTGCTGTGCATCTGTGTCTCTCTATCTCTATCACAGGTTCTACTGCTACTGTAATCATTTTATCATTCATTGTAATCCATTGTCATTTTTCATTGTAATTGTACAAAATGTCTCTGCTGACTTGTTGACTGTACACGTGACATCTATTGCACGTCTGTCCGTCCTGGGAGAGGGATCCCTCCTCTGTGGCTCTTCCTGAGGTTTCTTCCACCTTTTTTCCCTGTTAAAAGGGTTTTTTGTGGGCAAGTTTTTCCTCACTCAAACCGAGGGTCTAAGGACAGAGGGTGTCACTCCCTGTACAGATTGTGAAGCCCTCCGAGGCAAAATGTATTTTGCGACTTTGGGCTATACAAATAAAATTTGATTTGATTTGATTTGATTTAATTCAAACAAATATACTTATTGTATTCTGAATACATAATCTGATTAATATGCATTTAAATTCAATAAATTATATTAATACTGAATACATAAACCTGGTGAATATGCATTTCAAATGAATAGGCTTTATTACACTGATGCATATGCATCATGTAAAGTTTATTAGGTAGGTTTATGTTCAAAATATTAAAAAAATTAAATGGAACTTTGTCATGTAATTATTTTACATCAATCTTAAAAGTTAGGGTTAAATATTTCTGTGAGTGTATGTACATTTATGTGTGAGTCTTGGTTCTTCTTTTAGTTGGGTTTAGTACCACATGGCCTAATTAGAATATGATTTTTCCCACCAGTTCTTATGCCTCTTATAAAATACAGAGTTTAGTGACAGGCCTTTTGGGATCATATACCTGATCTGCACAGAGCACAGGTCTGTTGAGATAAATTGGTATTGCTTCGTGGTTGCTCTTTAGATGTAGTCTTAGCGAAGTGGATCCTTGTGGCTTGCTTTAGGTGGGAAACACTGTCTGTTATGCTTTTTCTTTTTTTTCTTTTTTTCTTTTTTTTTAACAAACATTGGTGATGTGTCCACAACCAAAACAAACTCCATTCTTTCTGAAGAGATCAATCAGTTGTATCAATCACATTGCATCCAGTTGTTAAGCTATCCAGATCAGGACCAGGACCTGTAACTGATAAATTATTGTGAGAATTGCAATTTTGAAAGAGCCTGACAATTCAGCACCAACTGGTACAGAGACTCTCAGACAAAGTTAATTTTCTCCTCATTTGTCTGAAAAACGTTATTTTAATGTCAGAATGTTCAGAAGATTGACTTGTGAAAAATGAGTCCAGTATTTACTTCACTAGTTATGAGGAAAAATAATTGCTATGTTTACTTCTCCCATTAAAGTCAAAAGACTGGATATATGCACTGTGTGTGTGTGTGTGTGTGTGTGTGTGTGTGTGTGTGTGTGTGGGGGGGGGGGGGGGGGGGGTCTTTTATGCCAGCACACTATACTAAAACGCGTGTACAGCGCCTATGCGATGACATCAAACCTCTAACGCGCGCGTGTAAATTCCATTCACTTTCAATGGACAGACGAGCGTCACGTAGGCGTCACGCAGACGCTGCACACGCGTTGTTGCGCATATGCCTACGTGACGGTGAAGTACGTCTCAAATACGTGACATGAAGACCACACGTGACTGTTAAGTACAATTCTACATGAACGTACAGACACACACTGTGTAGTGTTTGTGGAAACCAAATAGCGAGGGGTCATTCGTGCCGTGCCACGTGCAAACACAGCGGACGCCTGTACGCACGCTCATCTCAATGTACAAATAATTATTTACTTTATGATGACGAATTTTGAGTTAAACAGCTGCTTCGCTTCACAATTCAAGCAGTGTTGACGAGCTTGAGCTACCAGGGTGCCTCAGGTTCACTTTATTCTCTTGGCTTTTTTTTTAAAGGCCCACATTAAGGCTACTTGGACTTCCGTGAAGCTCACCTGTTTTACTTTTCTTCACCTTCTTTACGAGATTAAAGATGAAAAGAGGCATTTACAGAAACCAAAATCAAACCGTTATTTGAATTTGGTTTTCTCGGTTTTTCGATTTTGATTCAGACAACAAAAAAACGGAAAAACCGGTCTGTTTATTGTTTTTTGTTCGAAACATAAAAAAGGCAAGGGTGAAAGGGAGAACTAAAATAATTTCAGCTACTTAAAAATAAAAATATCCTGACAGCTCTGATGGGGCTTCGGATTCATCTATAAGTTATGCTTTCTTCTAAACAATCCCATATGAACCTGAGACTATGTGTAACAGCTGATCTGTGTAGATAGGCTGCAGAACATAGAAAATGAATAACTGTCAGGTCCTGATGATCCAGTGTACCTCGTGCGTAAATGCGCACAGCCTCTTCCTCAGTTTCGCGACTGAGCAATGGTACAGTCCCTGATATACCTCAACATCCTGTTATAGGCGTTAACACGCTATAGGCGTTAACACGTGTCACTATTGTACTAAAGCCAACACGCGGCTGTGGCTCGGAGGTACAGTGGGTCGTCCACTAATCAGAAGATACCCCGGTTCGATCCCCTCCAGTCTGCATGTCAAAGTGTCCTTGGGCAAGATACTGAACCCCAAATTGCTCCTGAAGGCTGTGCCATCGGTGTGTGAATGTGTATAAATGGTTAGCTCCTCAAACGGATAAGCAGTTGGCACCTTGCATGGCAGCCAATGCAATGTATGAATGTGCGTGAATGGGTGAATGAGATATGTCCTGTAAAGCGCTTTGAGTGGTCGGAAGACTAGAAAGGCGCTATATAAGTACAGTCCATTTACCATTTACTTCAGACGCCTTAACGTGTGCACGTGTGACTGAAATAGCCTAAACTGTCACATCGGTCTCTCTTGGTAATACATGGACTGCTTGAATTGTGAAGCGAAGCAGCTGTTAAACACAAAATTCGTCATCATAAAGTAAATTTTATTTGTACATTGAGATGAGCGTGTGCACAGGCGTCCGCTGCGTTCGCACGTGGCATGACACTTATCACCCCTCACCCTTCACTATTTCGTGTACTCGCAATACACGTGCCTGTACGCACACGTGTCACACGCGTATTTTTCAGTCTTTATGCAGGCATAGGCGACGCGGTTAATGCGTTTTAGTATAGTGTGCTGGCATAAAATGCCCCCCATAGTGTGTGTGGGTGCGTGTGTGCATGCGTGTGCATGCGTGTGTATGTGTGTCAGATGTTTATAGTTACTCCTCTGTCCCCTTTTGTGTTAATGGTACCTGTGATAAATCTAGTTTATTTGCTGTTTCAGAGGCAAGGCTTAGTAAATTGGAAGCTCGGCACTAAGTGTAGCCTCAGCTGCTGCAATATCTCAGCACTCCCCGAGCAGCCAGGAGGGTGGGTGACTGTCTGAAGGAGGCTTAGTTCTAAGCAGCAATAGCCCACGGCTCACCACCAACCAGTTTACATTTCAAACAAAACAAGTTCTTCCCCCTCAGCAACACATCCATTGAGAAACCAGCTCTATTCACTGTCAGCTCCACTTTGAGAAATGTGAACCCCAGCAACCAATAAATTGAAATTAATATCGGATCATAATTTTTATTGCAGTGTGATAATTAACACGTTAACCTGAATGAACCCAGTCCTAATCATTTGAGACATTCCTTAAGGCACTAGCCAAGAAGGTGGAGTTACAGCTGTGGTGACAAGAAACACCTATAACACCTTATATCACGTCAACACCCATGTTCATATTAGTGGTGTATGATTCGCGATTCATCCGGATCTTTAACCCGGATCCTCTAACTGACTCGGGATTCACGAGTCATAATCTCCATTAACCCGGATCTTTTACCGTCCTACATCCGCCTAACAGCGGCCTAAACACGGCCACATATGCAAATTAAAACGATAAAATGCACCATTCACTCCTCTCCTTTTAACCTGTACAATCTCATTACAACATGCCTCGCTAATATTGTTAACAATAAGCTTGTTTACGCTGCTAAAATAGCTTCGGGAACATCATAACTTCCTGCAGAGCAGACTCAGACTCAGTAGCACAGGCCCGGATTCAGATTCAGATCCATCGGGAAAATCCGTACAGAGCCAGAAACACCCGAATCAAAAAAATCAAAAGACTCAGGAGACTCATGAGACCCGCGGATCAGCGTGTCTTCCTGCAGACTCAGACTCACCAGCACAGATGCATCATCCGTACAGAGCGGGATACACCCGAGAATCAAAAGAACCAAAAGAACCAAAAGACACCGGAGACCCGCAGATCGCTCGCCAAAGGACCCAGATTCACGGATTTAACCGAGTCGACTGGATCTTTTCCTCCGTACAGCGTGAAACGATGCAGATTCAGACTCGGATGGACTTCATGGAGTTGTGTCGTCAAAAAGACTTCCTCCAGTCAAATGTAAGAAGATAAACACAGCAATAAACAAGATGATAGAAACTTTATTTAAAACACAAACACTCGTTTTATGGAGCTGAGGCTAATATAGCTCAGAGGCTAAAAACAATGTAAGAGGGACGTAACGAAATTAACGTAATTAACATAATTTTAACTGCAGCATTATATGTTGTTATTAATAATGCTCTTATTCACTGCACTTGATTTAACACAATTAAGTCTTAATAAACTTTAGAGGCTTGGCTAATACAGTCTAAACACTGTGAGAGGAGCATTTTATTTGCAGCATTATGTGTTAGCACAATCTGTCGTCAATAATTATGGAGTTATAGTCGCCACATTTCTATGATGTCATTTACTGTATTTACAGTGAAATGAGTGATGCTGACTGTGAGTTATGAGAATATAATACTGTATTTGTGTCAGTTGAATGTAATGCAGTTAAATAAAAACATTGTGAACTTACAGCCTCATAATTAATGTTAGAGAATTTTTAATAAGATGAAAATGCAAAGTTATATTTCCTGCATCAAAATTTCAAATGCACAAACAGTAGACTGCCCTCTTCGTATAATAGCTCTCAAATTTGAATTTATTTAGCCTGTTTGTAGTCTAAGACAGACAGCCTTGTGTTTCACTGGTAGAATTTATATGTTTATGGACAAATGACTCAAATGACTCGTAAGATTCTGATCTGTTTAGTGGTTGACTCAGAAAGATTCGAATACCTAAAAGGATCCGAGTTTGACATCTCTAGTTCATATTCACACGCTCTCTCTCGCTCTCTCTGCATCACACTTTAAATACACTGTTTGGTTTTTTTTGTACCATTTAACGCGGAGACGGACTGCTTAAACGCCCCGCTTGTCACTGATGAAACTGCAACAGAGATGGAGATGATTGAACTATCCGAGGATGATAGACTGAAAGCTGTACTGAGGGAAGGGCTCCTTGAGTTTTGGAAAAATGTGCCTATGGAAAAATACCCGAATGTCAAACAGGCTGTCAAGCTCCTCTCATTGTTCGGGTCAACATATGTCTGTGAGTCCTTGTTTTCCACAACTTGTGAAATCAAAGCATCGATACAGACGTGAAAGAACTGCTCCAAGTGGCCACAACGGAATACAAGCCAGATTTGAGGAGGATTACTGAAGGCAAAGAATGCCAGAAGTCTCACTGAGTTCAAAGCAGCAATAAGGTATAAAGAAAATAAAAAAAACTTTTCTCACATATTCTGTTTATTGGATGCTATTGCAAATGTTTATATTTACATGTGGACTTGCCTAAGTCCTGTGTTATATTTATATCAGTGAGTGATTGAATGAGTGAGTGAAATAACTGGCCACTAGTCTTGGTAGGCAGGACTTGCAGTGTGATGTGAATCTGGCTGAGCAAAAGTCTGGCCTGTAGTCTTGGGATGAGTTTAAGCCCATTTTTGTCAATCTCTGGTTTCATAGTGAGGGGTGTGTGACATTTGTGACATGGTAAATTGTTAATATTTCATTCTGTGTGTGTGTATTCGTATATGAGGGAGAGAGAGGGTGTGTGTGTGTGTGTGTGTGTGTGTGTGTGTGTGTGTGTGTGTGTACATAATGTGGCTCTTTGCAGTACCACAATAAAAATTTTGGCTCTAAGTCCCTGGCTGGTTGGCCACCCCTGATCTAGTGTGAAAGAGCTTTGAGTGGTTGGAAGACTAGAAAGGTGCTATATAAGTACAGTCCATTTACCATTTACCATATAACCAGCAGACTCGCAAATTAAAGCAAGAAGCATGAAAATCTGAACACAAATGGCATGCCACTAAACTGGAAGAATCTCGTTTAGTCTGGCAAGATAATCTTAAAACATACAGGAAGGCTCTCCGTAATGCCAGAACAGCCTATTACTCTTCATTAATAGAGGAAAATAAGAACAACCCCAGGTTTCTCTTCAGCACTGTAACCAGGCTAACAGAGAGCCACAGCTCTATTGAGCTATATGGGATTAGAACACTGACATACATCATGCACGCGTAATGAGACCCGCATCCGTGCACGCATGTTTTTTCGAGCGCTTTCAAAGCACTCGCAAGCTATTTTGTATCCTGCATCTCTGCTCCCTGGAGCAATATTGTAGCCTGCAAGGAGAAAAACATGATCGCACGTGGGCAGAGTCCGCTCGCAAAACTTTCCTCTGCTCGCTCGCAACACTTTTCCCCTGCTCGCACGCGAGCGTGGGCGTTTTTTGTCAGTAAGGGGGCGGGCCTGGGGACATTCCAATCACCATTGTATCCCCGAATATAATTGGGTTGAGCGAATAGGCAACACCACTAGGACAAATGGGACAAACCACACAGCCCTGAATGCCTGAATAACATGTCTTGTGATTTGGTGCTATATGAATTACATTGTCTTGACTTGAATGTTTGCAAAATGTCACACAGAGCAACGTACAGTTGTGTTCAAAATAATAGCAGTCCCACATCACTAGCAAGATAAATCACTGTTTTTGTTAGAATTTCAACTTCTACACTGCAAGTAAGTTTCTAGAAGGTTTAGTAAAGGTATAGAAAACCAACAGGCATGATGTGCATGCTGCAAAAAAATAGCAGTGCCGAGTTCAATTAGTGAGGTCATTGATTATGTGAAAAAAATAGGTGTTAAACAGGTGGCCCTTATTTAAGGATCAAAGCAACTGACGCTGCATATGCTGGCAGTGCATTTGTCCTTGAAAAACAGAGTAAAATGGGTCGTTCAAGACACTGTTCAGAAGAAGAGTGTTCTTTGATTAAGAAATTAATAAAAGAGGGAAAAACCTATACCTACCTACCTACCTAGAAGTGCAAAAAATGATAGGCTGTTCAGCTAAAATGATATCAAACGCTTTAAAATGGCAGCCAAAACCAGAAAGGTGAGGAAGAAAAAGAACTAAAATGGCAAAGGCTCAGCCAATGATCAGCTCCAGGAGGATCAAAGAAGATCTAAGATTGCCTGTGAGACTGTAACAATCAGACGACGTCTATGTGAAGCCAAGCTACCAGCAAGAAGCCCCCGCAAAGTCCCATTGTTTAAAAAAATACATGTGCTGAAGCGGTTACAATTTGCCAATGAACACATTGACTGGCCTAAAAAGAAATGGCGTAATATTTTGTGGACTGATGAGAGTAAGATTGTTATTTTTGGGTCTAAGGGCCACAGACAGTTTGTCAGACGTCCTGCAAACACTGAATTCAAGCCACAGTGAAGACATGTTACCACAGGTTCCACTGCTACTGTAATCATTTTATCATTCATTGTAATCCATTGTCATTTTTCATTGTAATTACACAAAATGTTTCTGTTGACTTGTTGACTGTACACGTGACATCTATTGCACGTCTGTCCGTCCTGGGAGAGGGATCCCTCCTCTGTGGCTCTTCCTGAGGTTTCTTCCACTTTTTTCCCTGTTAAAGGGGTTTTTTGTGGGCAAGTTTTTCCTCACTCGAACCGAGGGTCTAAGGACAGAGGGTGTCACTCCCTGTACAGATTGTGAAGCCCTCCGAGGCAAAATGTATTTTGCGACTTTGGGCTATACAAATAAAATTTTATTTGATTTGATGTTCATGAGGCAAAACCAAGAAATGCAGAGGAATTGTGAACGTAGTACAATTGTCCTGGGCTGAAATACCTGTTGACCGGTGCCAGAAGTTGGTCGATTCCATGTACCACAGATGTGAAGCAGTTATCAGAAACCGTGGTTATGCAACTAAATATTAGTTTATGATTCTCAGGAAAGTTGAATCTTCAAGCATCTCTTAGTTTATACCGTACATTTTTGAGTTTGTAAAGAAAGATGTCAACACTGCTATTTTTTTAAACATTATATTTCTTGACTTTCTGTAAAATATTAACAAATTCAATTACTTTTTCCAATTTTCTTGCTTTGAAATAGAAATTCATATTCTAGATGTAATTCTTTGTCCCTGAAAATTATAATCATAATGTTAAAAATTATTTTAAAAAACGCTGTTTATAGTTTTGTCATTTTGTAGAATTTTGACAATGTAAGCACATATTGGTGACCTGTAACTTCTGATTAAGATAACATGAAGTAGTAGTTTTGATACGTACCCTAGGGTAGTTGTGATATATTTTATTATTGTTTAATGTATATTTTAGTTTCATAACATTTATAAATAGGTTACTTTGCTATGTGGAAGCCCAACCAGCAAAGGTCACCCACTACCCACAGCGCGTAGGTGCCCAGGTCAAGGCAATATGGTTGACCCATGCATTGAACCAAAATTATTCCATAATAACCGTTCTGACTTATGTCAAGGAGTAGCACTGTTAGAACAGGTAAATAATTACTGTGTTTGTTTGAAGGAATAGGATGTGAAGAATTTAGAACTCCACCTGCCTGCTACTCCCTCAATGACACTTTCACAAACAAAGGCCTAATCCAGCAGCTAAAACCTCGGACTCTCCTGTGGTGGGGCCACCCACAGACACGCTGGCCGTCGCTACCATAATGGAAACCATCAACGCCTCTGAACAAATGGCCATGGCCAAAATAGAAAATATGGTGACTGTATCTGTATCTACACTGTCGACAGACCTGCACGCAAAGATAGAGAATCTCTCCAAAGAGCTGCGTGGAGAAATAGCCATAGTTCGCTCCGAAACACGGGAAGCTTTGGAGACTGCGAGCTTAAGCTACAGGCTACATCAATACGTAGCCTGGAAGACGGCACTAAACACTACTCCGACTGGGTTGTTGAACTAGAGTCACAGCTCTCTTTGCTGTCCTCCCAAGTCAAGCAGCTAACATCCAAGATGGACGATCTAGAGTCAAGGCAATGCAGGGATAATTATCGGTGTGGACGAAAGCCTCAGGGATATTCACATGGAAGGATCAGTGGCTAAGCTACTACAAGATTCACTGAGGCTGGACTGCACTCTGACATTTGTCATTTCTGACACATTCCTCACAGAAGCCTGCTGCCTAAACCCAAGCAGGGCCCCGTGACCAATCGTTGTGAAGTTTCACTACTTTCAAGAAAAGATGGACGTCTTGAGGAAAGCATCAAGCCAGCATAACAACAGATCTCCATTTATCCAGACTACACCACTGCCGTGAGGAAACGCTGTGCTGCCTTCAAAGAAGCAAGAGAGCTGCTGAGACACTGCCCTAACACCCGGTTTGGCCTTTTGTTCCCTGCGACATTAAAAATCACTGCCCCGAATGGAGAACTGAGATCATTTGACTGCCCTGCTGAAGCTAAGCAGCAGTAGTTATCGAACACTTACAAACCGAGGATACAGGTAACTGAGAGACTGTAAACCTCACACTCACGTACTTATTAAACATGTAATCCCATAAAATGTCAAGTATAGCCAGTTTGCCTCTCAGCTGAACGGCAAACTAAGACATGACAGCTTTGAATGTGTGCATTAACCATTATGTTAGTATCTCTTCTATTCAGACAGGGGGTTTACTTGTAACCAGAGTACAATGGCCAATAATTAAGGTATTAAGGTGCAAAGAGACTGTTTTTTTGTCTTCACCCCTTTCCATTTCCACATTAATTTTATCTTATTATTTATTTATTTTATAATCTATTCTATATATTTTATTTTCCTTCTTTGCTTTATGAAACACTCAGAGTGGACCCATCGCTGCAACGCTGTTATCGTTACTGAGACTGTAAAGTGGCGCGTTACTACAAATTGGTCGAATGAAGCGCGAGGTGTCAAGCTTTGGCTACATCAGCTGCCTGGAGAGAGCAGGAGTGGGCATGATGATGACACCGTTGCAAATGCGATGATGATTGGCTGGGTGGGCGGATGCCCTGCTCACGCTGTCTCACTGCACACTCTGACTTCCACCTATGACTACCTCTGAACACACAGGACAGCGACAATGGCGACGAGCCAGGGAAATTCAAAGGTAGCGTTCTCCAACTGGAAGTACCGGCACTACTTCTCCCTTGTTGAAATTAAAGGCAAGAATGTATATGTATCATGCACGCTATGCCCAGGAAAAAAGATTTTATCCACGTCTGCTGCAAGCAACTCTAACCTTATGAAGCACGATATGGCAGGCTGCAATCTAAGTTCAAATAAATACCAAATGTTCTAAAATACTGTATGTAGTGTTTTTATTCTTCAATCAGTTAATATAAACATCTTTGACGTTAAAGATGTTATAGAACATAATAGCGTTATAGAACATAAAAAATAACGTCAGAGTTACTTTGCTGAGTAACTAATTACTTTTACAGTGTGGTAACTTTTTGGCAGAAGTAATTTGTAACTGTAACTAATTACTTTTTTAAAGTAAGATCACCAACACTGCATCACAGAGGCAGATACATAGAGCTCCTGGCTCTGTCTCTTTCATCAAATCAAATTTCAAATTTTATTTGTATAGCCCAAAGTCGCAAAATACATTTTGCCTCGGAGGGCTTCACAATCTGTACAGGGAGTGACACCCTCTGTCCTTAGACCCTCGGTTCGAGTGAGGAAAAACTTGCCCACAAAAAACCCTTTTAACAGGGAAAAAAGTGGAAGAAACTTCAGGAAGAGCCACAGAGGAGGGATCCCTCTCCCAGGACGGACAGACGTGCAATAGATGTCACGTGTACAGTCAACAAGTCAACAGAAACATTTTGTGTAATTACAATGAAAAATGACAATGGATTACAATGAATGATAAAATGATTACAGTAGCAGTGGAACCTGTGATAGAGATAGAGAGACACAGATGCACAGCAGCAGCAAATCATTAACTAACTATAAACTGTAATGGAGATCTGGTAACATTAATGACAGTAATAATATATGTAGTGGACGTCATGCAGGACCACAGCAGCAGTCACGATCCATGAGAACCTGCTGGACGAGAAAGCACAGAAACTCCGGGAAGAAGTTTAGTTAGTAAGATGTATTAATGTACATGTATGACAGACATGTATGTTTACAGATGGTGGTGGTGATGGTGAGAGAGAGAGAGAGAGAGAGAGAGAGAGAGGGTTTTCAGTAAAGGGAGATGTGACTGCATCTTCAACCAATACCATGCCTGGCTAGGCATAACCCTGAAAGGAGGAGTCCCCCGGCAGTATAGTCCTATAGCAGCATAACTAAGGGATGACCTGAGCCAGCCCTAACTATAAGCTCTATCAAAAAGGAAAGTCTTAAGTTTACTCTTAAAAGTGTTGACCGTGTCTGCCTCCCGAACCCAAAATGGTAGTTTGTTCCACAGAAGAGGAGCTTGATAGCTCATCCATCATCTCCTGGAACATTAGAGGCATGGGCAACGCAGTTAAACGCAACAAGATTTTTTGTCATTTGAGATCATTTGGCCCAGACATTATATTCTTGCAGGAGACACACCTGAAAGTCAATCATCACACGAGACTGAGAAATAATTGGATCGGACAGGTCTATCATTCCAACTTTAACCACAACTCAAGAGGTGTGGCAATCCTCTTTAGGAAGGGAGTCCAATTTGATCATACTAGAACAATCCAAGACCCCAGTGGTAGTTTTGTCATATTAACTGGCAATCTCTCCAACTCTCCAACTTTCCTGGTTAATATTTACGGTCCAAATTGAGATGACCCTCAAGTTTTTACTAAAGTAATTGTATCCTTACCTGATGTTAACTCCCATCAGAAACAAAACATGTGACTAGAGTAAGTCTTTTTGACGACAACTCTCTAAAATCGGCCTTGTTTCATGCTGTGTGGAGGAAAAGATCCAGTTGACTCGGTTGAATCAGTGAATCTGGGTCATCGGCTCAAATCTTACCTCACAGACCGACAACAATTCGTCCATATCAACAACTGCACCTCCTCCATCGCTCTTCTGTCCCACGGCGTCCCCCAGGGTTTGGTGCTTGGTCCTCTCCTCTTCATACTCGAATCCCCATCCCCTCACAGTCGCAACCTCAGAGTCATCTTTGACAATAACCTCTCCTTTGAATTTCACATAAACCAAATCACCAGAACTGCCTTTTTTCACCTAAAGAACATTGCCTGACTCCGTCCATCACTCCCTGATGCCTTCATCACCTCCAGAATTGACGACTGCACCAGTATCCTCTACGGCACACCATCCAAAACTCTAAATAAATTACAGTATCCAAAACTCTGCTTCACGTCTGTTCATCCACACCCACCTGTGACCACATCACCCCTGTCCTCCAGAACCTCCACTGACTCCCAGTTCAACAGCGCATTCAATTCAAAATCCTCCTCCTCACACACACCTACCTCACTGACTTGCTCCATTACCACAATCCATCCCGCAACCTCTGTTCATCTGATGCTAACCTCCTGACTCCACCACCCAGGACCAAGCACCAAACCTAGGGTGACTCTGTAGCTGTCCCCTCCCTCTGGAACTCTCTCCCCAAACACATCCGTGACTGTACCGACCTTCCAACATTCATCTCTTTGATGCTTTGATGTTTTTTATGTAAAGTGTCTTTGAGAAAAGCGCTTATAAATAAAATGTATTATTATTGTTGTTGTTGTTATTATTATTATTAACTAGCTGCTGATGTTCCATAACACTACTCAGACAACAGTGGCCCAGACTAGAATGTGCTGACGGTAACACTTAACATGGGTAAAAACATTCTCGTTGACTATTTTTGGGCGTATAGTATTTGTGGTGTTATCTGTAGGGGTTTAAAGTCTGACCACCAGCATGAGTTGTTAGAATGTGAGAACGACTTAGTCATCTATGATGAGGTCTCTATTTCTCCTTGGCCAAGCTTGAATAAAAATTACAGTATAAGACTTCAGAGGCTCCTGAACACTTTCTTTCCTCGTTACCTGACCATTAATCAGCAATTTCTCCACAACACTAGACATAATTTTGCTTTGCCAGTTTTGCCTAAAAACTTTTTCACTACAAAACAAGCTGTTTTTATCTATGACAGCAGTTGTGTTCTAATCAAACAACCTAATTTTTGTAAAATTAATTAATAAAATTTCTGCTGTCTGGTGTTTCAACACTGAGTTCTAGCAGGGTCTTACAACACAGAGGTGTAGCTTAAACAAAAGAAACCTTTTTCAGCACTAGCACAACTCTTGCATTTTATACTGCTCCATTTTAGTAGTTCGATCTTGTTATTGAAGCTATTTAATGTATTTAATGTTAAGTGATTGTGGTCCTGCTGTGGTGCCATGATGTCATAACACTGTAACAGGTTGTCTTAATTTCTTGGTGATTTATAACATTATTAATTTTCTAATTTGAAAGCTTACCTAGCTCTAGAGGTCGAGCATCATTGAATGCACAATTTGAATAGGTGAGTTGAAAGAAAATTCTGCCTTGTTAACTATTTAATGTCATGTTATAATGGTTCGGTTGTGGTGCCATGATGTTATACTGTAACACTATAACACTAACTATAACGCTGTAACAAGTTAAGATAACGTGTCAATATAACTTGTTTTAACTGTTTTATAACATCATGGCACCACAGCCATGTGTAAAGGCCATGTAAGTATGGTCTTTACACAATTAAAATAATAACCTCAAGGACGTCCTGATTTTTTTTATCTGTATTTATATTTCCATTCCAATTACTGTGCAATATTATTTATATCATTGGCCACTTTACCTTTAGTACTTGTTTTGCACGTGTGCACGCTTGTCTGTTGTTTGCCCGTTTGTTTTTTGTTTATTGCATAGGTTGAAAGATACTTCTGTCTGTTCGTTGGGTTTGCCCTTTTTATTTTACTTCTGTAGTGTACCTTTTCTGCTTGTACTGATTCACCCAGTGTGACTACTGTCCTAGACTGGAATTCACAGCCAGCTAAACTCTCTCTGACATCTCTTCTTCCAAGGAACAGGCAAAGTTGTGGCTGGATAGAATTTAATGCCAGAAATTGTGAAACTGAAACTGATTTTTTTTTTCAACTCACCTGTTTAAATGATAGTAAGGATTAAAGTTACGCATAATTAACAGCATTGCTACTTTGATTTACAGGTAACTGCCATTACAGATGGCTTATTTGATGCCCAGGCTTCATTCGGCCTGCCTCAGGACTGCCGATGTTCCACATCTTTGCCACGTCTTTAGATTAACCGGGAGGCAGAAGAAGCAGTAGATCCAACATGGCGGTGGCCAGCACTGCATATTTTTGGCTTCAAAACAGCACTCTGGAAACCTAAGGGTGTCCTCACTCATGCTCTGGCCATTCTTTATATTATTGATATACACGCAGCTTCACAAGGTGAAAGCACAGGATGTTTTATTGTGAAAATTGTCAAGAAATAGTGCAGCTGTGTTTTCTCTGTGGAGCAGTTCTTGGTGGAGTCACAGATGTTGCCTAACATTCCTGCCTGTGGCCCTTAAAATTAAAGGAGACATATTATGCTTTTTTTTTTCATCAGTTCACACAGTTCCCAGGTACCTTAAAGACATGTCTGTGAAATCCTTTGGTCAAAATTCCTCACGGATCAAGCACAGCAGCCCTCTCTGTACCCTGTTTTTAACGCTCTGTGCTCAGGCGTTTGATTTTAGTGTCTGTCCCTTTAAATGCAAATGAGCTGCTGCCGGCTGCTGTTCATTCCGCCCTGCTTCCGCCCACCATGCTGATGTGAGTCCAGCATCAGGATGCCATGACAACAGATGAGCACAAGCACTGGGCATGGCTGCCGGTAAACACGTACCATTGCAACCTCATATGGTGGTAGGCCTCATTGCCGACAACAATGAGACTTGTTACAGGCAGGAGGTCCAACACCTGGAGGAGTGGTGCTCAGACAGCGACCCCGTCCTTAACACCTCCAAAACAAAAGAGGTCATCGTAGACTTCAGGAGGACCAGGAGAGCGACACAACCCCCACTCCACATCAGAGGTAAGGAGGTGGAACAGGCGGACTCTGTCAGATTCCTTGGCATGCACATCTCCAAGGACCTGACATGGGCACTGAACACCTCCAAACTAGTGAAAAAGGCCCAGCAGAGGATGTTCTTCCTGAGGAAGCTGAAGAAGGCAGGTCTGGCTCCTCGTCTGCTCAGACACTTCTACAGGAGCACTGTAGAGAGCATCCCCTGTCAGGGCTGTACAGTGTGGTACAGCAGCTGCACAGCAGAGGAGAGGAGAGATCTGTCTTGGGTGGTGAAGGCAGCGCAGAGGGTTGTGGGGGCTGAGCTCCCGGACCTAGACTCTGTGTACGCTGAGCGTATGCAGAGAAGAGCGCGAGCCATCTGCATGGACAGCAGCCACCCTGGACACTCCCTGTTTGTACCACTGCCATCGGGGAAGAGGTACAGGATTATTAAAACAAGGACTAATAGGCTGAGAAACAGCTTTTTTCCCAGAGCTGTAGCCTCCATCACCCCCCCCCCCCCCCCCCCCCCCCCCCCCCCCCACACACACACACACACACACACAGACATACATTCCCCCCTCACACACCCCCTTCACAAACATACACATCCACACCCCCCCACACCCACAGCCGCCCACCAACCCATTAACCCATTATCCCACCTACCCCCCTAACCTCAACCTCATCCGGCCATCTCATCCATCTGATCTGATCCACCCCCAAACCCACTCCCAGTGCAATACACCACCAAATATGCAATAACACAGTTGCACTGCTACAACTGCTACCTCCATTATTTCATTATTTAAATATTGAAATACCTAAGCACCTTCACACTGTGACACTTTTACTTTATACACTTTACTCTACTTTTTAACCTTTATTTATTGTGTATTGTTGTGTATTGTTTAACGTTCTGTGTCCTAAGCTGTTGTTTCGTTTTGTTTTGTTTTGCCTTTGTTTTAAGAAGTGCCAACAATTTTTCGTTGTAGAAATACAATGACAATAAAAATCTTTGAATCTTTGAATCTTGAATATGTTTGAGCTAGAGTCAGACCCTGAAAATGAAGAGGCCCCAGAACTCGTCAGAGAACCGAGGAGACAACAGGAAATTTCTGAATGGTAAGTTTATATAATGTGTTTTTATATCTTTTTATATGTTTGAACTCTGGCTAACTGGCTAGCGCTAGGCTAATGGTACTACCCTGTAGTGTGTTTATGTACAGACTATTGGAAAGCTACGTATATAAATGTAATTGATTGCAAGTAACGTACGTAACATTACTCAGCTGTTCCCCTTACACCAGTAACATACAAGCTCAGCCAGCATGTTTGCTCCACAACCGTACAGGTGGGAAATTAATTATGGGTCTTTACGTCTGAGGGGAATAGAGCAGTAAGTTCTTTTATGCATAGAAGTAGTCTGTTACTATTGTAATATAAATGAGTAAGGATTAAAGTACAATAAAATACTGTTCCCTCTATCTTACATTGCTTACTGTTGATCTGTCATGTTTGTTACTTGTTATCATGTTACATATCAAACACTGAAAGTACACAAAACAGTTCAGATAGAGTTTACCTTTATTGTCATGATTCCTTCAAACATCACACAACTTTTGAAAACAAATGTATTCAACATACTACCTAGAACAGCAGTCTGAAAAAGTTTTGGTCAGCATTTAGGTTTCACAGAATTTCAGAAGAAAAGATGGACGTGTTATAAAAGCACATCACTGTGTAGTTTAGACTAACCATTATGTACACTTTGTTTTAGCTGTTACAAATACTAGGCTTACAGGAGCTCTGTAAGCTGGTGTTGGGGATTTCTCAGCCGGAGAATCAGGGTGGTACTCAGCTGTGTGGTGCGACGGATATGGAGTCCCCAGACACTCATGGAAGCTACGCGGGGTCAGACCAGTCCTTGATTGAACCTCGACACGTAGCCGGCTACAACCTCTTGCTTCAAGAAAGAATACAGAAATGTGACAACAACTCATCTAAAGCAGAGTCTTTGCTCCAGCAAGAGATGTTCAAGTACAAGCAAAGTACCTGAAGATCTTGCCACAGCGGAGGTGGAGTTAATTCATATATGTCAGAAAGAAAAATATGCAGAGGAGCTTAAAGCCCTGCTGGATGGAAAGGGTCATGTAAGGAAAGATAGTCATAACTTTAAGTTGGATCCATATTTGAAAGATGGAGTGCTAAGAGTAGGAGGACGGCTAGGCCGATCTGCGATGCCGTTGGATGCCAGACACCCAGCTATCCTGCACAAGGATGATTGGGTTGCTAAGCTCATCCTCCGTCACATACATGAAGAGACAGGACACTCAGGGAGAAATTACATTCTTGCAAGACTGAGACAGAAGTTCTGGATACCAAAGGCCTGCTCAGCGATTCAAAGAATGATTTCAGAGTGTAGCACATGCAGAAGACTACATGCTAAGGCAGGTGAACAAAAAATGGCAAATTTGCCAGAGGATTGGTTATTGCCAGATAAACCACCCTTCACAAACACCGGCGTGGATTTCTTCGGCCCATTTGAAGTCAGTAGAGGTCGCAGCAAAGTGAAGAGATATGGTGTGCTTTTCACATGTTTAACCAGTAGAGCAGTTCACATAGAGGTAGCACACTCCCTCGATACCAGCTCATGTATTAATGCAATACGTCACTTTCTAAGCAGAAGAGGACAAGTGTCTGTTCTTCGGTCCGACAACGGCACTAATTTTGTTGGTGCTGAGAGGGAGTTGAAGGAGTCTCTAAAAGACCTGGATCAGCCCAAGATCCGAGAATCGATGCTGAGAAGAGGAGTTAAATGGATATTTAACACTCCTGCCGCGTCCCACCACGGAGGTGTCTGGGAACGCCAAATAAGAACAGTCAGGAAAGTCCTAGGTTCCCTGTTGAAACAACAGATATTGGATGATAAAGGTCTCCAGACACTCTTATGTGAAGTGGAAAGCATCATCAACGACAGACCCATAACAACAACCTCGAATGACCCCAATGATCTGGAGGCTTTGACCCCAAATCATCTGCTGGTGATGAGAATACAGCCAAATATTCCCCCAGGTGTCTTCTCCAAGGACGATCTCTATGCACGTCGCCACTGGAGACAAATCCAGTATATGGCAGATTTATTCTGGCGCATATGGACACAAGAGTACCTACCTCTTTACAAGAGAGACAAAAATGGAGCACAACAAGGAGGAATTTCAACCTGGGAGATGTTGTCCTAATTGTGGACTCCTCTGCACCACGGAATTCCTGGCTGATCGGAAAAATTGTCAAGATAATGCCAGACTCAAAGGGGACAGTCTGCAGCGTCTGTGTTCAGACGAAGACAAGCACGTTAGAGAGACCCATTACCAAGATATGTCTCTTGGAGGAGGCATCATGAAGACTAAAAGAGACCGAATGGGATAAAGACATTTATCTGCTTTGAATCATAAAAAAAAGGGATTTATTGTTTAGATAATGGCTCTATGTGTTTGTGTTTGGTAACTGATATGTTGTTAACCTACAATTAGGGGCAGGTTATGTTAGAGCCATTTTGTATTGTGGATATGTGCGTACTTTGTTATTAGTTGAGAAAATGGAGACGAGGAGAGCACATTAGTTTTTGACCGTGCTCATGATTATATATTTATTATTATTTTTTATTTATTTATTTTTTGGATTATTGCAGTTTTTTTTTTTTTTTTTTTTTAAACTTTATTTTACAGTTTTCAATAACAACACATACAACTCACAACTGTAAACATACAAAAACAGAGTATCCCCCCACCCCCCAGGCTCTCAAAAATAAAATAAAATGAATAGACAAACAAACGAGAGAGAGAGAAAAAAAAAAAAAAAAGGAAAAAAATACAATGTTCAATGTTCATTGGAAGCGGAAAGCTTCTACAAATTCTACAAAGGGACTCCAGGTCAGGGTGAAGTTTTTACGGGCCTTGCATATCTTGTATCTCAGTTTCTCTAAAGGTAGGAAAGATAGTACATCCCTCAACCACTGCAGGAATGACGGGGCTGAATTTGATTTCCAGTTAAAAAGTAGGAGTCTACGTGCAAGCAAGGAAGCAAATGCTAAAGGGTTGAGACTTTACAGCCTGGAGATGGTACACCAAAGATGGCTGTGTGATAACTAGGTGCTATAGTCTGACCACAGATTTTAGAAAATACGTCAAATATCTGCCTCCAATAGTCGTTGAGAGAGGTACATGACCAGAACATGTGCCCTATTGTGGCAGGTATACAGCTGCACCTCGGGCAACCAGAGTCTGCAGCGGGAAAAAGTTTGGACAATTTATCCCTTGAATAGTGCAGGCAATGGAGTACTTTAAATTGAATTAAACCATGGCGTATACACAACGATGAGGTATGAATACGTTCTAAACTACATTGCCACATATCATCAGAAAGCTCAACCCCCAAATCCCCTTCCCACGCCATTTTAGTTTCATCCCATGATATTGGTTTCAAATCCCTTATCATATTGTAAATCACAGATACACGTTTCTTCTCATAGGGATCCAATTCCAAAATTGTATCTAACTGGTTTCCCGGTGGCATGAAAGGAAATGAGGGAAACCTTTCTCTGGTGAAGCTATGTATCTGAAAAAATCTAAAATAATGTGATCTGGGTATATTGTGGTCATTTTCGAGTGTTTCAAATGAGATAAACGTGTTATCTTTGTACAGATCGCAGAAGAATATCAACCCATTTACATGCCAATATTGAAACGCCTTATCAAACCTAGATGGAAGAAAGAAATGGTTATTTGCTACTGGAAAATACCTGCTATATTGCTTTAAATCAAAATGTTTCCTGAACTGTAACCATATCCTGAGTGAGGTTTTAACAACCGGGTTTGTGAACTGTGTGTTACAGCTGTGTGGTAATGATGATGTGAGTGTTGGTAGAGGGTTGGATAATAGTTCCATGTGGACCCTCATATGTGTAGATCCAATGAAGAAATTTCACTATGTTGGCCGCCCAATAATACCAGAGAAAGTTGGGTAATCCCAACCCACCAGCATCTTTAGGAACCTCCAAATACATCTTTTTCATCCTAGGGTTAGACTTGTTCCATATAAATGAAGAGATTAGTCTATCTAACTGTTTAAACGTTTTCAGAGGGATAAATATGGGGATCATCTGAAACACATAAAGAAATCTTGGTAAAACTGTCATTTTAATTATATTAATACGACCCGTCAGTGAAATCGGTAGCGTTAACCACTTCCCAAGATCTTGTTTTGTTCATTCTAGTAATGACTTAAAGTTGTATTTCTCTAAATTCCTCCATCTTGTGGGTAACTGTAATTCCTAGGTAGTTGAACATATTGCGTTCTAATTTTGTTCTATTTTGAATGGAAATTTAGAATAGTCTTCACCTGAGCTGCCAATTGGAAAAAGCAGGCTCTTCGAGTAGTTCAATTTATAACCTGAGAGGCGTCTGAAGTTTTCTAGCATCAACAATAGCTTTGGTATTGATACTGTCGGGTTGGATATATACAAGAGCAAGTCATCCGCGTATAGCGCCACCTTGTGGACTTTACCACCACGGGAGATACAGGTAATGCCCTCTTCCGCTCTGAGGGCTATGGCAAGGGGCTCGACTGCTAGGTCGAACAGATATGGGGAAAGGCCGCAGCCCTGCCTGCAAGATCTGTGAAGGGGAAAATAGTCAGAGATAATGTTGTTGGTTAGTACAGCATCATATATTGCATGGGTGCATCATATATTATTTTTAATCCATGTCAAGAACGTCGATCCAAAGCCAAATTTTTCTAAGACAGCAAAGAGGTACTGCCACTCGACACGATCAAATGCTTTTTCGGCATCTAAGGAGATCACCACCTCTGTGCTCTCCTCCGATGCTGCGTGCGGGGTGTACAGGACATTGAACAATCTACGCATATTATAAAATGATTGTCTACCTGGGATGAAGCCCGTTTGATCCGGGTCAATGACTGTTGGGATCACACTGTCTATGCGGGTGGCTAATATTTTTGTGAGAATTTTATAGTCACAGTTTAAAAGGCTTATCGGGCGATATGAGCCACATAACAAAGGGTCTTTGTCCTTTTTGAGCAGTACTGAGATTATGGCCTGAGTCATTGTTTGTGGCAGTTTCCCCTGCCTGAAAATGGCTTGGTACAACTGGCTAAGTATTTGTGCTAGTTTATCAGCAAATTCTTTATAAATCTCAATCGTAAACCCATCAGGCCCTCCGGCCTTGCCACTCTGCATCGATTTGATTGCCTGTATTACTTCGCCCGCCGTAATCTCTCCATCTATCTGTAAACTGTCCTCTGTGGTAATCGTCGGAATGGTCAGCCCTTCCAAGAATGTAATAATATCTGACGGGTCGTCCGGTGGCTCTGACCTGTAGAGTCATATAGAATTGTTGAAACTCATCATTTATTGCATTAGGGTTAGTGGTTTTCTCTCCAAGTTTTGTCCGAATCTCAGGAATTATGCTTACAGCCGCGGACTGCCTAATTTGGTGGGCTAAAAGCTTACCAGCTTTCTCCCCGTGTTCATAAAATTTTTGTTTTGATTTTAAAAATAGTTTGTTCGTTTGTTGGATAGAGAGGTTATCAAATTCAGTTTTTAAACAACAATTTTTCTCTGTAGAGCTCGGGGAGTTGGAGAGTCGGCATATTTGCGATCCACCTCTGCTATGCTGTGAGACAGATCGCTCAA
>JADEYK010001216.1:0-48884 GCA_015710095.1 Argyrosomus japonicus | reverse complement strand
TTTGGATATGCCCTATTTTATTTCTGAAGCTCCGTAATTTGCCCTACCTAGCCCTGAGCAACTGATCCCAACCTAATCTAAAGGCCTAACTATTCTAACCTAATCATTGTCTCTCTAGTAGTCCTAATCTAAAGCCTGCCTACTTAGTTACCGGAAGTCTTTAAATAGAGAAGAGCCTCCAGGAAGTAGGATACCCTGTAGAGAGGCAAAAATGAAGAGAAGCCAAAGTAAGGCAAAAATAAAGTCCGATAGACGATGGGAAGAGACACTTAAGTTAAGGGGTGGAAGAAGGGGACAGTTGAGGAAGGCAGAAAGAGGGAAAGGAGAACTTGGAGGAAGTATAGGAAGAGGAACAAAAGGACAATAGAGGAGTGGGAAGGCAGTTCAGAAGGGATAGAATTTGGAAGGCAAAATTAAAAAGTTAAATTATTACTTACCTGAAACCAAATTTGGACCTGCAAAAGAAGAAATTAAATTAAATACTTACCGTGAACTAAATCTGGACCTGTAAAAGAAATATATTTACCTGGGAACCTGTAAAAGAAGAAACCTGAAAAAGAAAAAGGAAAATACTTACCACAACTAATTGGAAAACACAAACCTATAAAAAGGAAGGGTAGGACAGAACTCAAACAGAAGGACAGGGGAAGCCAAAGGGGAAGCAAGTGCTCAAAAGCCAAGCTGGCAGTGCACTTCTTTATTGGTCAGCGCGCCTGAGGAAGGGCAAGTAGCCCGAAACGTTGCGCCTAGGCTGACCAACATTAAGGCCATTGGGTCTAATTTTTTGAACGCCCGGCACTTAGGTGCAGGGGCATTTTTCAAACCAAAATAATGGGCGTTAAAAACTAAATAATGTTTGGGACAAAACTAAATAATGTTTGAAAGGAAAGCAAAATGTGCTTGTGGAACAGTGGTTTTTGGGGGGGCTCGGCTGATGGGCCTTTCAGTGGAGCGTGCACTTTGGCTCCTGGGCTTGACCCAGGGGCTAACTCAGTCCCCTCACCTAACCGGCCCGATCCTTGGGGCTTGTCGGTTGAGTCCCTCCTTGCCCTGTTAATTTTGTAACCATAGTGGCTCTAACCCCCCACCCACCATTTATCCTAACCCTAACCCCCCAATTGATTGCTGCCTAAATTGGTATTATTAATTTGGATATGCCCAATTTTATTCTAAGCTAAATTTGCCCTACCTAGCCCTGAGCCACTGATCCCAACCTAATCTAAAGCCTAACTATTCTAACCTAATCCCATGTCTCCTAGCTAGTCCTAATCTAAAGCCTGCCTACTAAGTTACCGGAAGTCTTTAAATAGAGAAGAGCCTCCAGGAAGTAGGATACCCTGTAGAGAGCAAAAATGAAGAGAAGCCAAAGTAAGGCAAAAATAAAAGTCCGATAGGACGATGGGAAGAGACACTTAAGTTAAGGGGTGGAAGAAGGACAGTTGAGGAAGCAGAAGAGAGGGAAAGGAGAACTTGGAGGAAGTATAGGAAGAGGAACAAAAGGACAATAGAGGAGTGGGGAAGGCAGTTCAGAAGGGATAGAATTTGGAAGGCAAAATTAAAAAGTTAAATTATACTTACCTGAAACCAAATTTGGACCTGCAAAAGAAGAAAATTAATTAAATACTTACCGTGAACTAAATCTGGACCTGTAAAAGAAATATATTTACCTGGGAACCTGTAAAGGAAGAAACCTGAAAAAGAAAAAGGAAAATACTTACCACAAACTAATTGGAACACAAACCTATAAAAAGGAAGGGTAGGACAGAACTCAAACAGAAGGACAGGGGAAGCCAAAGGGGAAGCAAGTGCTCAAAAGCCAAGCTGGCAGTGCACTTCATTTATTGGTCAGCGCGCCTGAGGAAGGGCAAGTAGCCCGAAACGTTGCGCCTAGGCTGACCAACATTAAGGCCATTGGGTCTAATTTTTTGAACGCCCGGCACTTAGGTGCTGGGCATTTTTCAAACCAAAATAATGGGCGTTAAAAACTAAATAATGTTTGGGACAAAACTAAATAATGTTTGAAAGGAAAGCAAAATGTGCTTGTGGAACAGTGGTTTTTGGGGGGGCTCGGCTGATGGGCCTTTCAGTGGAGCGTGCACTTTGGCTCCTGGGCTTGACCCAGGGGCTAACTCAGTCCCCTCACCTAACCGGCCAGATCCTTGGGGCTTGTCGGTTGAGTCCCTCCTTGCCCTGTTAATTTTGTAACCATAGTGGCTCTAACCCCCACCCACCATTTATCCTAACCCTAACCCCCCAATTGATTGCATGCCTAAATTGGTATTATTAATTTGGATATGCCCAATTTTATTCTAAGCTAAATTTGCCCTACCTAGCCTGAGCCACTGATCCCAACCTAATCTAAAGCCTAACTATTCTAACCTAATCCATGTCTCCTAGCTAGTCCTAATCTAAAGCCTGCCTACTAAGTTACCGGAAGTCTTTAAATAGAGAAGAGCCTCCAGGAAGTAGGATACCCTGTAGAGAGCAAAAATGAAGAGAAGCCAAAGTAAGGCAAAAATAAAAGTCCGATAGACGATGGGAAGAGACACTTAAGTTAAGGGGTGGAAGAAGGACAGTTGAGGAAGGCAGAAGAGAGGGAAAGGAGAACTTGGAGGAAGTATAGGAAGAGGAACAAAAGGACAATAGAGGAGTGGGAAGGCAGTTCAGAAGGGATAGAATTTGGAAGGCAAAATTAAAAAGTTAAATTATACTTACCTGAAACCAAATTTGGACCTGCAAAAGAAGAAAATTAAATTAAATACTTACCGTGAACTAAATCTGGACCTGTAAAAGAAATATATTTACCTGGGAACCTGTAAAGGAAGAAACCTGAAAAAGAAAAAGGAAAATACTTACCACAAACTAATTGGAACACAAACCTATAAAAAAGGAAGGGTAGGACAGAACTCAAACAGAAGGACAGGGAAGCCAAAGGGGAAGCAAGTGCTCAAAAGCCAAGCTGGCAGTGCACTTCATTTATTGGTCAGCGCGCCTGAGGAAGGGCAAGTAGCCCGAAACGTTGCGCCTAGGCTGACCAACATTAAGGCCATTGGGTCTAATTTTTTGAACGCCCGGCACTTGGTGCTGGGCATTTTTCAAACCAAAATAATGGGCGTTAAAAACTAAATAATGTTTGGGACAAAACTAAATAATGTTTGAAAGGAAAGCAAAATGTGCTTGTGGAACAGTGGTTTTTGGGGGGGCTCGGCTGATGGGCCTTTCAGTGGAGCGTGCACTTTGGCTCCTGGGCTTGACCCAGGGGCTAACTCAGTCCCCTCACCTAACCGGCCAGATCCTTGGGGCTTGTCGGTTGAGTCCCTCCTTGCCCTGTTAATTTTGTAACCATAGTGGCTCTAACCCCCCACCCACCATTTATCCTAACCCTAACCCCCCAATTGATTGCATGCCTAAATTGGTATTATTAATTTGGATATGCCCAATTTTATTCTAAGCTAAATTTGCCCTACCTAGCCCTGAGCCACTGATCCCAACCTAATCTAAAGCCTAACTATTCTAACCTAATCCCATGTCTCCTAGCTAGTCCTAATCTAAAGCCTGCCTACTAAGTTACCGGAAGTCTTTAAATAGAGAAGAGCCTCCAGGAAGTAGGATACCCTGTAGAGAGCAAAAATGAAGAGAAGCCAAAGTAAGGCAAAAATAAAAGTCCGATAGACGATGGGAAGAGACACTTAAGTTAAGGGGTGGAAGAAGGACAGTTGAGGAAGGCAGAAGAGAGGGAAAGGAGAACTTGGAGGAAGTATAGGAAGAGGAACAAAAGGACAATAGAGGAGTGGGAAGGCAGTTCAGAAGGGATAGAATTTGGAAGGCAAAATTAAAAAGTTAAATTATACTTACCTGAAACCAAATTTGGACCTGCAAAAGAAGAAAATTAAATTAAATACTTACCGTGAACTAAATCTGGACCTGTAAAAGAAATATATTTACCTGGGAACCTGTAAAGGAAGAAACCTGAAAAAGAAAAAGGAAAATACTTACCACAAACTAATTGGAACACAAACCTATAAAAAGGAAGGGTAGGACAGAACTCAAACAGAAGGACAGGGGAAGCCAAAGGGGAAGCAAGTGCTCAAAAGCCAAGCTGGCAGTGCACTTCATTTATTGGTCAGCGCGCCTGAGGAAGGGCAAGTAGCCCGAAACGTTGCGCCTAGGCTGACCAACATTAAGGCCATTGGGTCTAATTTTTTGAACGCCCGGCACTTAGGTGCTGGGCATTTTTCAAACCAAAATAATGGGCGTTAAAAACTAAATAATGTTTGGGACAAAACTAAATAATGTTTGAAAGGAAAGCAAAATGTGCTTGTGGAACAGTGGTTTTTGGGGGGGCTCGGCTGATGGGCCTTTCAGTGGAGCGTGCACTTTGGCTCCTGGGCTTGACCCAGGGGCTAACTCAGTCCCCTCACCTAACCGGCCAGATCCTTGGGGCTTGTCGGTTGAGTCCCTCCTTGCCCTGTTAATTTTGTAACCATAGTGGCTCTAACCCCCCACCCACCATTTATCCTAACCCTAACCCCCCAATTGATTGCATGCCTAAATTGGTATTATTAATTTGGATATGCCCAATTTTATTCTAAGCTAAATTTGCCCTACCTAGCCCTGAGCCACTGATCCCAACCTAATCTAAAGCCTAACTATTCTAACCTAATCCCATGTCTCCTAGCTAGTCCTAATCTAAAGCCTGCCTACTAAGTTACCGGAAGTCTTTAAATAGAGAAGAGCCTCCAGGAAGTAGGATACCCTGTAGAGAGCAAAAATGAAGAGAAGCCAAAGTAAGGCAAAAATAAAAGTCCGATAGACGATGGGAAGAGACACTTAAGTTAAGGGGTGGAAGAAGGACAGTTGAGGAAGGCAGAAGAGAGGGAAAGGAGAACTTGGAGGAAGTATAGGAAGAGGAACAAAAGGACAATAGAGGAGTGGGAAGGCAGTTCAGAAGGGATAGAATTTGGAAGGCAAAATTAAAAAGTTAAATTATACTTACCTGAAACCAAATTTGGACCTGCAAAAGAAGAAAATTAAATTAAATACTTACCGTGAACTAAATCTGGACCTGTAAAAGAAATATATTTACCTGGGAACCTGTAAAGGAAGAAACCTGAAAAAGAAAAAGGAAAATACTTACCACAAACTAATTGGAACACAAACCTATAAAAAGGAAGGGTAGGACAGAACTCAAACAGAAGGACAGGGGAAGCCAAAGGGGAAGCAAGTGCTCAAAAGCCAAGCTGGCAGTGCACTTCATTTATTGGTCAGCGCGCCTGAGGAAGGGCAAGTAGCCCGAAACGTTGCGCCTAGGCTGACCAACATTAAGGCCATTGGGTCTAATTTTTTGAACGCCCGGCACTTAGGTGCTGGGCATTTTTCAAACCAAAATAATGGGCGTTAAAAACTAAATAATGTTTGGGACAAAACTAAATAATGTTTGAAAGGAAAGCAAAATGTGCTTGTGGAACAGTGGTTTTTGGGGGGGCTCGGCTGATGGGCCTTTCAGTGGAGCGTGCACTTTGGCTCCTGGGCTTGACCCAGGGGCTAACTCAGTCCCCTCACCTAACCGGCCAGATCCTTGGGGCTTGTCGGTTGAGTCCCTCCTTGCCCTGTTAATTTTGTAACCATAGTGGCTCTAACCCCCCACCCACCATTTATCCTAACCCTAACCCCCCAATTGATTGCATGCCTAAATTGGTATTATTAATTTGGATATGCCCAATTTTATTCTAAGCTAAATTTGCCCTACCTAGCCCTGAGCCACTGATCCCAACCTAATCTAAAGCCTAACTATTCTAACCTAATCCCATGTCTCCTAGCTAGTCCTAATCTAAAGCCTGCCTACTAAGTTACCGGAAGTCTTTAAATAGAGAAGAGCCTCCAGGAAGTAGGATACCCTGTAGAGAGCAAAAATGAAGAGAAGCCAAAGTAAGGCAAAAATAAAAGTCCGATAGACGATGGGAAGAGACACTTAAGTTAAGGGGTGGAAGAAGGACAGTTGAGGAAGGCAGAAGAGAGGGAAAGGAGAACTTGGAGGAAGTATAGGAAGAGGAACAAAAGGACAATAGAGGAGTGGGAAGGCAGTTCAGAAGGGATAGAATTTGGAAGGCAAAATTAAAAAGTTAAATTATACTTACCTGAAACCAAATTTGGACCTGCAAAAGAAGAAAATTAAATTAAATACTTACCGTGAACTAAATCTGGACCTGTAAAAGAAATATATTTACCTGGGAACCTGTAAAGGAAGAAACCTGAAAAAGAAAAAGGAAAATACTTACCACAAACTAATTGGAACACAAACCTATAAAAAGGAAGGGTAGGACAGAACTCAAACAGAAGGACAGGGGAAGCCAAAGGGGAAGCAAGTGCTCAAAAGCCAAGCTGGCAGTGCACTTCATTTATTGGTCAGCGCGCCTGAGGAAGGGCAAGTAGCCCGAAACGTTGCGCCTAGGCTGACCAACATTAAGGCCATTGGGTCTAATTTTTTGAACGCCCGGCACTTAGGTGCTGGGCATTTTTCAAACCAAAATAATGGGCGTTAAAAACTAAATAATGTTTGGGACAAAACTAAATAATGTTTGAAAGGAAAGCAAAATGTGCTTGTGGAACAGTGGTTTTTGGGGGGGCTCGGCTGATGGGCCTTTCAGTGGAGCGTGCACTTTGGCTCCTGGGCTTGACCCAGGGGCTAACTCAGTCCCCTCACCTAACCGGCCAGATCCTTGGGGCTTGTCGGTTGAGTCCCTCCTTGCCCTGTTAATTTTGTAACCATAGTGGCTCTAACCCCCCACCCACCATTTATCCTAACCCTAACCCCCCAATTGATTGCATGCCTAAATTGGTATTATTAATTTGGATATGCCCAATTTTATTCTAAGCTAAATTTGCCCTACCTAGCCCTGAGCCACTGATCCCAACCTAATCTAAAGCCTAACTATTCTAACCTAATCCCATGTCTCCTAGCTAGTCCTAATCTAAAGCCTGCCTACTAAGTTACCGGAAGTCTTTAAATAGAGAAGAGCCTCCAGGAAGTAGGATACCCTGTAGAGAGCAAAAATGAAGAGAAGCCAAAGTAAGGCAAAAATAAAAGTCCGATAGACGATGGGAAGAGACACTTAAGTTAAGGGGTGGAAGAAGGACAGTTGAGGAAGGCAGAAGAGAGGGAAAGGAGAACTTGGAGGAAGTATAGGAAGAGGAACAAAAGGACAATAGAGGAGTGGGAAGGCAGTTCAGAAGGGATAGAATTTGGAAGGCAAAATTAAAAAGTTAAATTATACTTACCTGAAACCAAATTTGGACCTGCAAAAGAAGAAAATTAAATTAAATACTTACCGTGAACTAAATCTGGACCTGTAAAAGAAATATATTTACCTGGGAACCTGTAAAGGAAGAAACCTGAAAAAGAAAAAGGAAAATACTTACCACAAACTAATTGGAACACAAACCTATAAAAAGGAAGGGTAGGACAGAACTCAAACAGAAGGACAGGGGAAGCCAAAGGGGAAGCAAGTGCTCAAAAGCCAAGCTGGCAGTGCACTTCATTTATTGGTCAGCGCGCCTGAGGAAGGGCAAGTAGCCCGAAACGTTGCGCCTAGGCTGACCAACATTAAGGCCATTGGGTCTAATTTTTTGAACGCCCGGCACTTAGGTGCTGGGCATTTTTCAAACCAAAATAATGGGCGTTAAAAACTAAATAATGTTTGGGACAAAACTAAATAATGTTTGAAAGGAAAGCAAAATGTGCTTGTGGAACAGTGGTTTTTGGGGGGGCTCGGCTGATGGGCCTTTCAGTGGAGCGTGCACTTTGGCTCCTGGGCTTGACCCAGGGGCTAACTCAGTCCCCTCACCTAACCGGCCAGATCCTTGGGGCTTGTCGGTTGAGTCCCTCCTTGCCCTGTTAATTTTGTAACCATAGTGGCTCTAACCCCCCACCCACCATTTATCCTAACCCTAACCCCCCAATTGATTGCATGCCTAAATTGGTATTATTAATTTGGATATGCCCAATTTTATTCTAAGCTAAATTTGCCCTACCTAGCCCTGAGCCACTGATCCCAACCTAATCTAAAGCCTAACTATTCTAACCTAATCCCATGTCTCCTAGCTAGTCCTAATCTAAAGCCTGCCTACTAAGTTACCGGAAGTCTTTAAATAGAGAAGAGCCTCCAGGAAGTAGGATACCCTGTAGAGAGCAAAAATGAAGAGAAGCCAAAGTAAGGCAAAAATAAAAGTCCGATAGACGATGGGAAGAGACACTTAAGTTAAGGGGTGGAAGAAGGACAGTTGAGGAAGGCAGAAGAGAGGGAAAGGAGAACTTGGAGGAAGTATAGGAAGAGGAACAAAAGGACAATAGAGGAGTGGGAAGGCAGTTCAGAAGGGATAGAATTTGGAAGGCAAAATTAAAAAGTTAAATTATACTTACCTGAAACCAAATTTGGACCTGCAAAAGAAGAAAATTAAATTAAATACTTACCGTGAACTAAATCTGGACCTGTAAAAGAAATATATTTACCTGGGAACCTGTAAAGGAAGAAACCTGAAAAAGAAAAAGGAAAATACTTACCACAAACTAATTGGAACACAAACCTATAAAAAGGAAGGGTAGGACAGAACTCAAACAGAAGGACAGGGGAAGCCAAAGGGGAAGCAAGTGCTCAAAAGCCAAGCTGGCAGTGCACTTCATTTATTGGTCAGCGCGCCTGAGGAAGGGCAAGTAGCCCGAAACGTTGCGCCTAGGCTGACCAACATTAAGGCCATTGGGTCTAATTTTTTGAACGCCCGGCACTTAGGTGCTGGGCATTTTTCAAACCAAAATAATGGGCGTTAAAAACTAAATAATGTTTGGGACAAAACTAAATAATGTTTGAAAGGAAAGCAAAATGTGCTTGTGGAACAGTGGTTTTTGGGGGGGCTCGGCTGATGGGCCTTTCAGTGGAGCGTGCACTTTGGCTCCTGGGCTTGACCCAGGGGCTAACTCAGTCCCCTCACCTAACCGGCCAGATCCTTGGGGCTTGTCGGTTGAGTCCCTCCTTGCCCTGTTAATTTTGTAACCATAGTGGCTCTAACCCCCCACCCACCATTTATCCTAACCCTAACCCCCCAATTGATTGCATGCCTAAATTGGTATTATTAATTTGGATATGCCCAATTTTATTCTAAGCTAAATTTGCCCTACCTAGCCCTGAGCCACTGATCCCAACCTAATCTAAAGCCTAACTATTCTAACCTAATCCCATGTCTCCTAGCTAGTCCTAATCTAAAGCCTGCCTACTAAGTTACCGGAAGTCTTTAAATAGAGAAGAGCCTCCAGGAAGTAGGATACCCTGTAGAGAGCAAAAATGAAGAGAAGCCAAAGTAAGGCAAAAATAAAAGTCCGATAGACGATGGGAAGAGACACTTAAGTTAAGGGGTGGAAGAAGGACAGTTGAGGAAGGCAGAAGAGAGGGAAAGGAGAACTTGGAGGAAGTATAGGAAGAGGAACAAAAGGACAATAGAGGAGTGGGAAGGCAGTTCAGAAGGGATAGAATTTGGAAGGCAAAATTAAAAAGTTAAATTATACTTACCTGAAACCAAATTTGGACCTGCAAAAGAAGAAAATTAAATTAAATACTTACCGTGAACTAAATCTGGACCTGTAAAAGAAATATATTTACCTGGGAACCTGTAAAGGAAGAAACCTGAAAAAGAAAAAGGAAAATACTTACCACAAACTAATTGGAACACAAACCTATAAAAAGGAAGGGTAGGACAGAACTCAAACAGAAGGACAGGGGAAGCCAAAGGGGAAGCAAGTGCTCAAAAGCCAAGCTGGCAGTGCACTTCATTTATTGGTCAGCGCGCCTGAGGAAGGGCAAGTAGCCCGAAACGTTGCGCCTAGGCTGACCAACATTAAGGCCATTGGGTCTAATTTTTTGAACGCCCGGCACTTAGGTGCTGGGCATTTTTCAAACCAAAATAATGGGCGTTAAAAACTAAATAATGTTTGGGACAAAACTAAATAATGTTTGAAAGGAAAGCAAAATGTGCTTGTGGAACAGTGGTTTTTGGGGGGGCTCGGCTGATGGGCCTTTCAGTGGAGCGTGCACTTTGGCTCCTGGGCTTGACCCAGGGGCTAACTCAGTCCCCTCACCTAACCGGCCAGATCCTTGGGGCTTGTCGGTTGAGTCCCTCCTTGCCCTGTTAATTTTGTAACCATAGTGGCTCTAACCCCCCACCCACCATTTATCCTAACCCTAACCCCCCAATTGATTGCATGCCTAAATTGGTATTATTAATTTGGATATGCCCAATTTTATTCTAAGCTAAATTTGCCCTACCTAGCCCTGAGCCACTGATCCCAACCTAATCTAAAGCCTAACTATTCTAACCTAATCCCATGTCTCCTAGCTAGTCCTAATCTAAAGCCTGCCTACTAAGTTACCGGAAGTCTTTAAATAGAGAAGAGCCTCCAGGAAGTAGGATACCCTGTAGAGAGCAAAAATGAAGAGAAGCCAAAGTAAGGCAAAAATAAAAGTCCGATAGACGATGGGAAGAGACACTTAAGTTAAGGGGTGGAAGAAGGACAGTTGAGGAAGGCAGAAGAGAGGGAAAGGAGAACTTGGAGGAAGTATAGGAAGAGGAACAAAAGGACAATAGAGGAGTGGGAAGGCAGTTCAGAAGGGATAGAATTTGGAAGGCAAAATTAAAAAGTTAAATTATACTTACCTGAAACCAAATTTGGACCTGCAAAAGAAGAAAATTAAATTAAATACTTACCGTGAACTAAATCTGGACCTGTAAAAGAAATATATTTACCTGGGAACCTGTAAAGGAAGAAACCTGAAAAAGAAAAAGGAAAATACTTACCACAAACTAATTGGAACACAAACCTATAAAAAGGAAGGGTAGGACAGAACTCAAACAGAAGGACAGGGGAAGCCAAAGGGGAAGCAAGTGCTCAAAAGCCAAGCTGGCAGTGCACTTCATTTATTGGTCAGCGCGCCTGAGGAAGGGCAAGTAGCCCGAAACGTTGCGCCTAGGCTGACCAACATTAAGGCCATTGGGTCTAATTTTTTGAACGCCCGGCACTTAGGTGCTGGGCATTTTTCAAACCAAAATAATGGGCGTTAAAAACTAAATAATGTTTGGGACAAAACTAAATAATGTTTGAAAGGAAAGCAAAATGTGCTTGTGGAACAGTGGTTTTTGGGGGGGCTCGGCTGATGGGCCTTTCAGTGGAGCGTGCACTTTGGCTCCTGGGCTTGACCCAGGGGCTAACTCAGTCCCCTCACCTAACCGGCCAGATCCTTGGGGCTTGTCGGTTGAGTCCCTCCTTGCCCTGTTAATTTTGTAACCATAGTGGCTCTAACCCCCCACCCACCATTTATCCTAACCCTAACCCCCCAATTGATTGCATGCCTAAATTGGTATTATTAATTTGGATATGCCCAATTTTATTCTAAGCTAAATTTGCCCTACCTAGCCCTGAGCCACTGATCCCAACCTAATCTAAAGCCTAACTATTCTAACCTAATCCCATGTCTCCTAGCTAGTCCTAATCTAAAGCCTGCCTACTAAGTTACCGGAAGTCTTTAAATAGAGAAGAGCCTCCAGGAAGTAGGATACCCTGTAGAGAGCAAAAATGAAGAGAAGCCAAAGTAAGGCAAAAATAAAAGTCCGATAGACGATGGGAAGAGACACTTAAGTTAAGGGGTGGAAGAAGGACAGTTGAGGAAGGCAGAAGAGAGGGAAAGGAGAACTTGGAGGAAGTATAGGAAGAGGAACAAAAGGACAATAGAGGAGTGGGAAGGCAGTTCAGAAGGGATAGAATTTGGAAGGCAAAATTAAAAAGTTAAATTATACTTACCTGAAACCAAATTTGGACCTGCAAAAGAAGAAAATTAAATTAAATACTTACCGTGAACTAAATCTGGACCTGTAAAAGAAATATATTTACCTGGGAACCTGTAAAGGAAGAAACCTGAAAAAGAAAAAGGAAAATACTTACCACAAACTAATTGGAACACAAACCTATAAAAAGGAAGGGTAGGACAGAACTCAAACAGAAGGACAGGGGAAGCCAAAGGGGAAGCAAGTGCTCAAAAGCCAAGCTGGCAGTGCACTTCATTTATTGGTCAGCGCGCCTGAGGAAGGGCAAGTAGCCCGAAACGTTGCGCCTAGGCTGACCAACATTAAGGCCATTGGGTCTAATTTTTTGAACGCCCGGCACTTAGGTGCTGGGCATTTTTCAAACCAAAATAATGGGCGTTAAAAACTAAATAATGTTTGGGACAAAACTAAATAATGTTTGAAAGGAAAGCAAAATGTGCTTGTGGAACAGTGGTTTTTGGGGGGGCTCGGCTGATGGGCCTTTCAGTGGAGCGTGCACTTTGGCTCCTGGGCTTGACCCAGGGGCTAACTCAGTCCCCTCACCTAACCGGCCAGATCCTTGGGGCTTGTCGGTTGAGTCCCTCCTTGCCCTGTTAATTTTGTAACCATAGTGGCTCTAACCCCCCACCCACCATTTATCCTAACCCTAACCCCCCAATTGATTGCATGCCTAAATTGGTATTATTAATTTGGATATGCCCAATTTTATTCTAAGCTAAATTTGCCCTACCTAGCCCTGAGCCACTGATCCCAACCTAATCTAAAGCCTAACTATTCTAACCTAATCCCATGTCTCCTAGCTAGTCCTAATCTAAAGCCTGCCTACTAAGTTACCGGAAGTCTTTAAATAGAGAAGAGCCTCCAGGAAGTAGGATACCCTGTAGAGAGCAAAAATGAAGAGAAGCCAAAGTAAGGCAAAAATAAAAGTCCGATAGACGATGGGAAGAGACACTTAAGTTAAGGGGTGGAAGAAGGACAGTTGAGGAAGGCAGAAGAGAGGGAAAGGAGAACTTGGAGGAAGTATAGGAAGAGGAACAAAAGGACAATAGAGGAGTGGGAAGGCAGTTCAGAAGGGATAGAATTTGGAAGGCAAAATTAAAAAGTTAAATTATACTTACCTGAAACCAAATTTGGACCTGCAAAAGAAGAAAATTAAATTAAATACTTACCGTGAACTAAATCTGGACCTGTAAAAGAAATATATTTACCTGGGAACCTGTAAAGGAAGAAACCTGAAAAAGAAAAAGGAAAATACTTACCACAAACTAATTGGAACACAAACCTATAAAAAGGAAGGGTAGGACAGAACTCAAACAGAAGGACAGGGGAAGCCAAAGGGGAAGCAAGTGCTCAAAAGCCAAGCTGGCAGTGCACTTCATTTATTGGTCAGCGCGCCTGAGGAAGGGCAAGTAGCCCGAAACGTTGCGCCTAGGCTGACCAACATTAAGGCCATTGGGTCTAATTTTTTGAACGCCCGGCACTTAGGTGCTGGGCATTTTTCAAACCAAAATAATGGGCGTTAAAAACTAAATAATGTTTGGGACAAAACTAAATAATGTTTGAAAGGAAAGCAAAATGTGCTTGTGGAACAGTGGTTTTTGGGGGGGCTCGGCTGATGGGCCTTTCAGTGGAGCGTGCACTTTGGCTCCTGGGCTTGACCCAGGGGCTAACTCAGTCCCCTCACCTAACCGGCCAGATCCTTGGGGCTTGTCGGTTGAGTCCCTCCTTGCCCTGTTAATTTTGTAACCATAGTGGCTCTAACCCCCCACCCACCATTTATCCTAACCCTAACCCCCCAATTGATTGCATGCCTAAATTGGTATTATTAATTTGGATATGCCCAATTTTATTCTAAGCTAAATTTGCCCTACCTAGCCCTGAGCCACTGATCCCAACCTAATCTAAAGCCTAACTATTCTAACCTAATCCCATGTCTCCTAGCTAGTCCTAATCTAAAGCCTGCCTACTAAGTTACCGGAAGTCTTTAAATAGAGAAGAGCCTCCAGGAAGTAGGATACCCTGTAGAGAGCAAAAATGAAGAGAAGCCAAAGTAAGGCAAAAATAAAAGTCCGATAGACGATGGGAAGAGACACTTAAGTTAAGGGGTGGAAGAAGGACAGTTGAGGAAGGCAGAAGAGAGGGAAAGGAGAACTTGGAGGAAGTATAGGAAGAGGAACAAAAGGACAATAGAGGAGTGGGAAGGCAGTTCAGAAGGGATAGAATTTGGAAGGCAAAATTAAAAAGTTAAATTATACTTACCTGAAACCAAATTTGGACCTGCAAAAGAAGAAAATTAAATTAAATACTTACCGTGAACTAAATCTGGACCTGTAAAAGAAATATATTTACCTGGGAACCTGTAAAGGAAGAAACCTGAAAAAGAAAAAGGAAAATACTTACCACAAACTAATTGGAACACAAACCTATAAAAAGGAAGGGTAGGACAGAACTCAAACAGAAGGACAGGGGAAGCCAAAGGGGAAGCAAGTGCTCAAAAGCCAAGCTGGCAGTGCACTTCATTTATTGGTCAGCGCGCCTGAGGAAGGGCAAGTAGCCCGAAACGTTGCGCCTAGGCTGACCAACATTAAGGCCATTGGGTCTAATTTTTTGAACGCCCGGCACTTAGGTGCTGGGCATTTTTCAAACCAAAATAATGGGCGTTAAAAACTAAATAATGTTTGGGACAAAACTAAATAATGTTTGAAAGGAAAGCAAAATGTGCTTGTGGAACAGTGGTTTTTGGGGGGGCTCGGCTGATGGGCCTTTCAGTGGAGCGTGCACTTTGGCTCCTGGGCTTGACCCAGGGGCTAACTCAGTCCCCTCACCTAACCGGCCAGATCCTTGGGGCTTGTCGGTTGAGTCCCTCCTTGCCCTGTTAATTTTGTAACCATAGTGGCTCTAACCCCCCACCCACCATTTATCCTAACCCTAACCCCCCAATTGATTGCATGCCTAAATTGGTATTATTAATTTGGATATGCCCAATTTTATTCTAAGCTAAATTTGCCCTACCTAGCCCTGAGCCACTGATCCCAACCTAATCTAAAGCCTAACTATTCTAACCTAATCCCATGTCTCCTAGCTAGTCCTAATCTAAAGCCTGCCTACTAAGTTACCGGAAGTCTTTAAATAGAGAAGAGCCTCCAGGAAGTAGGATACCCTGTAGAGAGCAAAAATGAAGAGAAGCCAAAGTAAGGCAAAAATAAAAGTCCGATAGACGATGGGAAGAGACACTTAAGTTAAGGGGTGGAAGAAGGACAGTTGAGGAAGGCAGAAGAGAGGGAAAGGAGAACTTGGAGGAAGTATAGGAAGAGGAACAAAAGGACAATAGAGGAGTGGGAAGGCAGTTCAGAAGGGATAGAATTTGGAAGGCAAAATTAAAAAGTTAAATTATACTTACCTGAAACCAAATTTGGACCTGCAAAAGAAGAAAATTAAATTAAATACTTACCGTGAACTAAATCTGGACCTGTAAAAGAAATATATTTACCTGGGAACCTGTAAAGGAAGAAACCTGAAAAAGAAAAAGGAAAATACTTACCACAAACTAATTGGAACACAAACCTATAAAAAGGAAGGGTAGGACAGAACTCAAACAGAAGGACAGGGGAAGCCAAAGGGGAAGCAAGTGCTCAAAAGCCAAGCTGGCAGTGCACTTCATTTATTGGTCAGCGCGCCTGAGGAAGGGCAAGTAGCCCGAAACGTTGCGCCTAGGCTGACCAACATTAAGGCCATTGGGTCTAATTTTTTGAACGCCCGGCACTTAGGTGCTGGGCATTTTTCAAACCAAAATAATGGGCGTTAAAAACTAAATAATGTTTGGGACAAAACTAAATAATGTTTGAAAGGAAAGCAAAATGTGCTTGTGGAACAGTGGTTTTTGGGGGGGCTCGGCTGATGGGCCTTTCAGTGGAGCGTGCACTTTGGCTCCTGGGCTTGACCCAGGGGCTAACTCAGTCCCCTCACCTAACCGGCCAGATCCTTGGGGCTTGTCGGTTGAGTCCCTCCTTGCCCTGTTAATTTTGTAACCATAGTGGCTCTAACCCCCCACCCACCATTTATCCTAACCCTAACCCCCCAATTGATTGCATGCCTAAATTGGTATTATTAATTTGGATATGCCCAATTTTATTCTAAGCTAAATTTGCCCTACCTAGCCCTGAGCCACTGATCCCAACCTAATCTAAAGCCTAACTATTCTAACCTAATCCCATGTCTCCTAGCTAGTCCTAATCTAAAGCCTGCCTACTAAGTTACCGGAAGTCTTTAAATAGAGAAGAGCCTCCAGGAAGTAGGATACCCTGTAGAGAGCAAAAATGAAGAGAAGCCAAAGTAAGGCAAAAATAAAAGTCCGATAGACGATGGGAAGAGACACTTAAGTTAAGGGGTGGAAGAAGGACAGTTGAGGAAGGCAGAAGAGAGGGAAAGGAGAACTTGGAGGAAGTATAGGAAGAGGAACAAAAGGACAATAGAGGAGTGGGAAGGCAGTTCAGAAGGGATAGAATTTGGAAGGCAAAATTAAAAAGTTAAATTATACTTACCTGAAACCAAATTTGGACCTGCAAAAGAAGAAAATTAAATTAAATACTTACCGTGAACTAAATCTGGACCTGTAAAAGAAATATATTTACCTGGGAACCTGTAAAGGAAGAAACCTGAAAAAGAAAAAGGAAAATACTTACCACAAACTAATTGGAACACAAACCTATAAAAAGGAAGGGTAGGACAGAACTCAAACAGAAGGACAGGGGAAGCCAAAGGGGAAGCAAGTGCTCAAAAGCCAAGCTGGCAGTGCACTTCATTTATTGGTCAGCGCGCCTGAGGAAGGGCAAGTAGCCCGAAACGTTGCGCCTAGGCTGACCAACATTAAGGCCATTGGGTCTAATTTTTTGAACGCCCGGCACTTAGGTGCTGGGCATTTTTCAAACCAAAATAATGGGCGTTAAAAACTAAATAATGTTTGGGACAAAACTAAATAATGTTTGAAAGGAAAGCAAAATGTGCTTGTGGAACAGTGGTTTTTGGGGGGGCTCGGCTGATGGGCCTTTCAGTGGAGCGTGCACTTTGGCTCCTGGGCTTGACCCAGGGGCTAACTCAGTCCCCTCACCTAACCGGCCAGATCCTTGGGGCTTGTCGGTTGAGTCCCTCCTTGCCCTGTTAATTTTGTAACCATAGTGGCTCTAACCCCCCACCCACCATTTATCCTAACCCTAACCCCCCAATTGATTGCATGCCTAAATTGGTATTATTAATTTGGATATGCCCAATTTTATTCTAAGCTAAATTTGCCCTACCTAGCCCTGAGCCACTGATCCCAACCTAATCTAAAGCCTAACTATTCTAACCTAATCCCATGTCTCCTAGCTAGTCCTAATCTAAAGCCTGCCTACTAAGTTACCGGAAGTCTTTAAATAGAGAAGAGCCTCCAGGAAGTAGGATACCCTGTAGAGAGCAAAAATGAAGAGAAGCCAAAGTAAGGCAAAAATAAAAGTCCGATAGACGATGGGAAGAGACACTTAAGTTAAGGGGTGGAAGAAGGACAGTTGAGGAAGGCAGAAGAGAGGGAAAGGAGAACTTGGAGGAAGTATAGGAAGAGGAACAAAAGGACAATAGAGGAGTGGGAAGGCAGTTCAGAAGGGATAGAATTTGGAAGGCAAAATTAAAAAGTTAAATTATACTTACCTGAAACCAAATTTGGACCTGCAAAAGAAGAAAATTAAATTAAATACTTACCGTGAACTAAATCTGGACCTGTAAAAGAAATATATTTACCTGGGAACCTGTAAAGGAAGAAACCTGAAAAAGAAAAAGGAAAATACTTACCACAAACTAATTGGAACACAAACCTATAAAAAGGAAGGGTAGGACAGAACTCAAACAGAAGGACAGGGGAAGCCAAAGGGGAAGCAAGTGCTCAAAAGCCAAGCTGGCAGTGCACTTCATTTATTGGTCAGCGCGCCTGAGGAAGGGCAAGTAGCCCGAAACGTTGCGCCTAGGCTGACCAACATTAAGGCCATTGGGTCTAATTTTTTGAACGCCCGGCACTTAGGTGCTGGGCATTTTTCAAACCAAAATAATGGGCGTTAAAAACTAAATAATGTTTGGGACAAAACTAAATAATGTTTGAAAGGAAAGCAAAATGTGCTTGTGGAACAGTGGTTTTTGGGGGGGCTCGGCTGATGGGCCTTTCAGTGGAGCGTGCACTTTGGCTCCTGGGCTTGACCCAGGGGCTAACTCAGTCCCCTCACCTAACCGGCCAGATCCTTGGGGCTTGTCGGTTGAGTCCCTCCTTGCCCTGTTAATTTTGTAACCATAGTGGCTCTAACCCCCCACCCACCATTTATCCTAACCCTAACCCCCCAATTGATTGCATGCCTAAATTGGTATTATTAATTTGGATATGCCCAATTTTATTCTAAGCTAAATTTGCCCTACCTAGCCCTGAGCCACTGATCCCAACCTAATCTAAAGCCTAACTATTCTAACCTAATCCCATGTCTCCTAGCTAGTCCTAATCTAAAGCCTGCCTACTAAGTTACCGGAAGTCTTTAAATAGAGAAGAGCCTCCAGGAAGTAGGATACCCTGTAGAGAGCAAAAATGAAGAGAAGCCAAAGTAAGGCAAAAATAAAAGTCCGATAGACGATGGGAAGAGACACTTAAGTTAAGGGGTGGAAGAAGGACAGTTGAGGAAGGCAGAAGAGAGGGAAAGGAGAACTTGGAGGAAGTATAGGAAGAGGAACAAAAGGACAATAGAGGAGTGGGAAGGCAGTTCAGAAGGGATAGAATTTGGAAGGCAAAATTAAAAAGTTAAATTATACTTACCTGAAACCAAATTTGGACCTGCAAAAGAAGAAAATTAAATTAAATACTTACCGTGAACTAAATCTGGACCTGTAAAAGAAATATATTTACCTGGGAACCTGTAAAGGAAGAAACCTGAAAAAGAAAAAGGAAAATACTTACCACAAACTAATTGGAACACAAACCTATAAAAAGGAAGGGTAGGACAGAACTCAAACAGAAGGACAGGGGAAGCCAAAGGGGAAGCAAGTGCTCAAAAGCCAAGCTGGCAGTGCACTTCATTTATTGGTCAGCGCGCCTGAGGAAGGGCAAGTAGCCCGAAACGTTGCGCCTAGGCTGACCAACATTAAGGCCATTGGGTCTAATTTTTTGAACGCCCGGCACTTAGGTGCTGGGCATTTTTCAAACCAAAATAATGGGCGTTAAAAACTAAATAATGTTTGGGACAAAACTAAATAATGTTTGAAAGGAAAGCAAAATGTGCTTGTGGAACAGTGGTTTTTGGGGGGGCTCGGCTGATGGGCCTTTCAGTGGAGCGTGCACTTTGGCTCCTGGGCTTGACCCAGGGGCTAACTCAGTCCCCTCACCTAACCGGCCAGATCCTTGGGGCTTGTCGGTTGAGTCCCTCCTTGCCCTGTTAATTTTGTAACCATAGTGGCTCTAACCCCCCACCCACCATTTATCCTAACCCTAACCCCCCAATTGATTGCATGCCTAAATTGGTATTATTAATTTGGATATGCCCAATTTTATTCTAAGCTAAATTTGCCCTACCTAGCCCTGAGCCACTGATCCCAACCTAATCTAAAGCCTAACTATTCTAACCTAATCCCATGTCTCCTAGCTAGTCCTAATCTAAAGCCTGCCTACTAAGTTACCGGAAGTCTTTAAATAGAGAAGAGCCTCCAGGAAGTAGGATACCCTGTAGAGAGCAAAAATGAAGAGAAGCCAAAGTAAGGCAAAAATAAAAGTCCGATAGACGATGGGAAGAGACACTTAAGTTAAGGGGTGGAAGAAGGACAGTTGAGGAAGGCAGAAGAGAGGGAAAGGAGAACTTGGAGGAAGTATAGGAAGAGGAACAAAAGGACAATAGAGGAGTGGGAAGGCAGTTCAGAAGGGATAGAATTTGGAAGGCAAAATTAAAAAGTTAAATTATACTTACCTGAAACCAAATTTGGACCTGCAAAAGAAGAAAATTAAATTAAATACTTACCGTGAACTAAATCTGGACCTGTAAAAGAAATATATTTACCTGGGAACCTGTAAAGGAAGAAACCTGAAAAAGAAAAAGGAAAATACTTACCACAAACTAATTGGAACACAAACCTATAAAAAGGAAGGGTAGGACAGAACTCAAACAGAAGGACAGGGGAAGCCAAAGGGGAAGCAAGTGCTCAAAAGCCAAGCTGGCAGTGCACTTCATTTATTGGTCAGCGCGCCTGAGGAAGGGCAAGTAGCCCGAAACGTTGCGCCTAGGCTGACCAACATTAAGGCCATTGGGTCTAATTTTTTGAACGCCCGGCACTTAGGTGCTGGGCATTTTTCAAACCAAAATAATGGGCGTTAAAAACTAAATAATGTTTGGGACAAAACTAAATAATGTTTGAAAGGAAAGCAAAATGTGCTTGTGGAACAGTGGTTTTTGGGGGGGCTCGGCTGATGGGCCTTTCAGTGGAGCGTGCACTTTGGCTCCTGGGCTTGACCCAGGGGCTAACTCAGTCCCCTCACCTAACCGGCCAGATCCTTGGGGCTTGTCGGTTGAGTCCCTCCTTGCCCTGTTAATTTTGTAACCATAGTGGCTCTAACCCCCCACCCACCATTTATCCTAACCCTAACCCCCCAATTGATTGCATGCCTAAATTGGTATTATTAATTTGGATATGCCCAATTTTATTCTAAGCTAAATTTGCCCTACCTAGCCCTGAGCCACTGATCCCAACCTAATCTAAAGCCTAACTATTCTAACCTAATCCCATGTCTCCTAGCTAGTCCTAATCTAAAGCCTGCCTACTAAGTTACCGGAAGTCTTTAAATAGAGAAGAGCCTCCAGGAAGTAGGATACCCTGTAGAGAGCAAAAATGAAGAGAAGCCAAAGTAAGGCAAAAATAAAAGTCCGATAGACGATGGGAAGAGACACTTAAGTTAAGGGGTGGAAGAAGGACAGTTGAGGAAGGCAGAAGAGAGGGAAAGGAGAACTTGGAGGAAGTATAGGAAGAGGAACAAAAGGACAATAGAGGAGTGGGAAGGCAGTTCAGAAGGGATAGAATTTGGAAGGCAAAATTAAAAAGTTAAATTATACTTACCTGAAACCAAATTTGGACCTGCAAAAGAAGAAAATTAAATTAAATACTTACCGTGAACTAAATCTGGACCTGTAAAAGAAATATATTTACCTGGGAACCTGTAAAGGAAGAAACCTGAAAAAGAAAAAGGAAAATACTTACCACAAACTAATTGGAACACAAACCTATAAAAAGGAAGGGTAGGACAGAACTCAAACAGAAGGACAGGGGAAGCCAAAGGGGAAGCAAGTGCTCAAAAGCCAAGCTGGCAGTGCACTTCATTTATTGGTCAGCGCGCCTGAGGAAGGGCAAGTAGCCCGAAACGTTGCGCCTAGGCTGACCAACATTAAGGCCATTGGGTCTAATTTTTTGAACGCCCGGCACTTAGGTGCTGGGCATTTTTCAAACCAAAATAATGGGCGTTAAAAACTAAATAATGTTTGGGACAAAACTAAATAATGTTTGAAAGGAAAGCAAAATGTGCTTGTGGAACAGTGGTTTTTGGGGGGGCTCGGCTGATGGGCCTTTCAGTGGAGCGTGCACTTTGGCTCCTGGGCTTGACCCAGGGGCTAACTCAGTCCCCTCCCTAACCCTAACCCTAATTTGGCGAATCTAGCTCATTGGAAACGCCCACAAATGCCACTTCCAAGTTTCATTCCAAATTACAACTCCCATGTAAGTCTATGGGGGCCAAAATTGGAAGTTTGTCGTAGAGAATTGGGGGGACTTGTGGGCACATCAGCATCCCTCAAGCCACCCACACATCAAATTTGGGGAGTCTACCTCATTGGAAACGCACACAGATGCCACTTCCAATTTTTATTGTGACTGCAAATATTCTAATTGCCAACTAAAACTGTATGTATAGGACCCCAAAAATCTCAATTCAATATTACTGTATATGTGTTCCAAATGGCCTGAAACATGCTCCTAAACATCTTCTCTGGAGTTTTTTTTCCCCACACAACACTTTGAATTTTTCGCTTGGACCGCCAGCTTTCCAACTCCCATGCAAGTCTATGGGGGCCAAAATTGGAAGTTTGTCATAGAGACTTGGCGGGGGTTGGTGGCCCATCAGCATCCCTCAGGCCACCCACACAACAAATTTGGGGACTCTGGCTCATTGGAAACGCCTACAAATGCCACTTCCAAGTATCATTCCAAATTCCAACTCCCATGCAAGACTATGGGGGCCAAAATTGGAAGTTCTTCGTAGAGACTTGGGGGGACTTGGGGGCCCATCAGCATCCCTCAAGCTACCCACACAACAAATTTGGGGACTTTACCTCATTGGAAACGCCCACAAATGCCAATTCTAATTCTCTTCTATGGCTTCCATATTTCAATCTATGGCTTCCATATTTCCATCTATGACTGATGGAAGCCATAGATTGAAATATGTAAGTGGAGTTCTATGATCATAAATGCTGCATGAAGTAGGACATCCAAGGCATTGCCGTGCTTGCCTCGTCGAGGCCTTTCAGAATGTCTGGGTCCCCTTCTTATAGCTCTTTCCATTAAACACTTTGCTCCAGAAGAGCGCCACCTACGTGGCTTTCACATATGTGGTAGAGCCCTCTGAGAGCTCTCCAAAGATGTCTTTATCTCACCCCTGAGTGCTTTCCTTATGGAGATACAGCACTTAACAAGGTGAAAAATCTCAAACTTCGGCGCCCCATATCTCTGCACAGGAAGGTGGTGCCGCTTTGGTTCAAAGATGCTGCTGCTCTGCTCATCGCAACCTTTCTGTCTACACCTTGCTTATGGTTCTACGACCAACTATGACCAAGTTAGCTCATGGAGAATTCCCTGAATTAGTCCTTCCAAGTTTTAGCCTACATTCCAACCATCCACCGAGTGGATACATAGATTAACCTATGGAAGGGACAAATGGGGTGATTACCAGAAGTGGGGTGGGGTCAGAGTCTTGAAAGTTTGACTAAGAGCACCTTGAAACAACCCATAGAACATATGTCAAGTACAGCAAGATTGAGAAATGTTGAATTTTTTGGGTTGCAAAGTTCAAAGTTCATTGGCAGCCATCTTGTTTTCACATGTGGGATTACTGTGTCAGCATGGTAAGTTGCTCTTCAAAAAGTTATATTTTTGGAGTGTTTTTAGCCTGACTGGAAAGCTTTTGGTTATTTCTACTGTTTTATAAGGACTTTGAGCAGAAGTTTTGAACGTTGCTGAAAAGGTTTATCAAAAAATGAACCTTTAAAAACATTTCTTCTCTTTTAGCATTAGCTAGCTAAAGTCATTGTAATGAAAAAATGTAAATTTGGTGCAGGTGATGCTAGCTTCCACATTTCCATCTATTCAATTCTATTTTTTTAAATTTTATTTATGTAGTGCCGTGTCATAACAAAGTGATCTCTTGACACTTTTCATGCAGTCTTTAATGATTTTCTTTCTGGGAATCAGACTTCCAGCGATACGGAACCACAAACAAAGGCGTCACTGCCTCCCGAATTTGAGGAGGGCGGCAGTTCCATCGAGCCCCAACCAGCCAAGGGGTCTGCCGAGGCTGAGTCTGACGACGATACCATCATCCTGGATACCGACACAGCCGATTGGGCTGGTTCGGTGCCTCCACCGGGGAGTCCGGAACCTGCCCCATCTGAGGATGACGATGACAATCGTTTTGTGGATGCAGCGGGGAGTCCAAGGTCTGCCCCATCTGAGGATGACGATGACAATCGTTTTGTGGATGCACCGGGGAGTCCAAGGTCTGCCCTGCCTGCTGAGGATGAGAAGAAGAATCATGTTGTGGATGCACCGGGGAGTCCTAACTCTTGTTCTGCCTAAAGATGAGGATCGGGTTGTTTCAAATTGTTATTAGGAAGACAAAAAAATTCTTGCCTTTTGTTTTCTATTTAGTATAATAAATGTTCATTGACAAAATGCACAATGTTTCAGTTCTTGTGTCTTTGAAGTGCAAAAAAACACACAAATTCAAAATTTAAATCTACAACTGATTGATAATAGATGGAAATATGGAAGCCATAGATGAGTGTGGATTCTCATGTATGGCTTCCATATTTCAATCTATGGCTTCCATATTTCCATCTAATAGATTAAAATATGGAGTTCAGTCATAGATTGAAATATTATCCACATTCCCGATTCTCATCTATGGCTTCCATATTTCCATCTAATAGATTAAAATATGGAGTTTAGTCATAGATTGAAATATGGAAGCCATAGATTGAAATATGGAAGTGGAGTTCTATTATCATAAACATCCAAGGCAAAACAAAAAATGTCTTGACTTTTTGTTTTCTATTTGTTATAATAAATGTTCATTGCCAAAATGGAAGCCATAGATGAGAATCCGGAATGTGGATTCTCATCTATGGCTTCCATATTTCAATCTAGTCAGAGATAGATATTTTCTAGAAATTAAATTGGGTAAAAAAATGAAAAAATGGCAGCATACTCCAAGATTTAAGGAACATTTATTGGCTGACATATTGCTTTAACTTACACCTGTAGTGATTTGAAATCAAAAATTGAATTGGAACATTTTCTCAAAACTTAACCCCATTAATGAATGAACACTTCGAAAACAGGCTTTCAGGCAGGAGTGGATGACTTCACTTTAAGGCATGTCTTTCACTGGGGTCTCTGCAATCACCTCCTCCTGTCCTCCCTCTTCAAACTGGGTTGTCACAATCTCCTCCAATCTTCCTATGGGGGAAAGAGGAGTCTCTGTAACCAAGGTGTCTGGAACCTCCTGCTCCTCTCTTCCTCCCTCTTTAAACAGGGTTTCTGAAATCTCATCCCATTTTTCTACCGGTGGAAGAGGATTCTCTTGAACCTCCTCCTCTTCTCCTCCCTCTTCAAACAGAGTTTCCTCAATCTCATCCCATCTTTCTACCTGTGGAAGAGGATTCTCTTGAACCTCCTCCTCCTCCTCTTCTCCTCCCTCTTCAAACGGAGTTTCCTCAATCTCATCCCATCTTTCTACCTGTGGAAGAGGATTCTCTTGAACCTCCTCCTCCTCCTCCTCCTCTTCTCCTCCCTCTTCAAACGGAGTTTCCTCAATCTCATCCCATCTTTCTACCTGTGGAAGAGGATTCTCTTGAACCTCCTCCTCCTCCTCCTCCTCCTCCTCTTCTCCTCCCTCTTCAAAGAGGGTTCCCTCAATCTCCTCCCATCTTCCTCCCGGTGGAAGTAGACTCTCTTGAACTGAGGTCTCCCGTCTTCGTTTCTCAACCATTCTCAATTGTGCTTCTCTTTTGTTTAAATAGTAATTTGCTATAGAGTTCTTCAACCGTTCCACTCTGACAGCACACTTTGAATGCAAAACTTCATCAAGGATGACTGAAGGCTTCTTCTGGTTGGTTGAGAAGTTTAGCTTCTTCTTGAACTTGGAGATGGCAGGAGCTGGACGAGATGGATGCTCATCCTCATGTCTTCTCTTCCTCAATGCAAGCTCTCCAGAAGACAACGATGAGCTTGAGTCAGGGTCGTCATCAAAGATGACTTGACCATCATCATCATCATCTGTGCTCGTCTCCGATGGAGTGGAGTCATTGCTGTCATCGTCCTCTTTTTCAGCCAAAGCCTCTTTCAGGGCTTTCATTCTCAGTTTTCTTGTTTCGTACCCCTTACCCCTTTTTTTTGTCTGGGAGTGCGACATAGAATTTTTCGGCAGTAGTGGAATCATGGCACATGGCGTGCGCCACTTCCTTCCTCTCTTTCTCACTGAGGTGATTCTTGGCCTGTAAACCCAAATGAAGATTTATGTGTAACATAATCTGAAAGTCTTCCAAATTCCTACCTACGGCATCCAGATTCAGATCCAATAGATGGAAATATGTAGGTTACAAATGGGACTTGTGAAATACTTGGCTACATTTCAGTATCCACAGTCCCGATTCTCATCTATGGCTTCCATATTTCAATCTATGGCTTCCATATTTCCATCTATTAGATGGAAATATGGAAGCCAGATGGGAATTGGGACTGTGGATACTGAAATGTAGCCATGTATTTCACAATTCTCATTTATAACTTATATATTTCCATCTATATCTATATCCTATCTAACTTGATATGGTAAGGCACTTCCATATTTCAATCTACGGCTTCCATATTTCAATCTAATAGATGGAAATATGGGGGTCAGTCATAGATTGAAATATGGAAGCCATAGATTGAAATATGGAAGTGCCTTATCCTATCGAGTATCACATTCCTGAGTACTTACCTGTGTTGACACACTGCTGCGGATCTGGCCAAAGGTGGATTTCCCTTTCAATCCTGCATTCACCCAAGCCATTTGCAGGAACAGTGAAGGCTTGGCGATATTCCGGCCCAATATGGTATGGAATACATGTATGTTGTCTCCACGAAGGCAGCAATCACCGAGGGCAACTTTTTTCAGCCACTCATATTCGGCCTTCTTCAGGCACAGCGTAGCATGGCCGAATGAGCCCGTGGTCTTGTGTTCATCCACCTAGGGAAAAAGTTGCAGAAAGTTTGCTTGTTTCTGTGGAGAGGTAGACTTCAACTGAAATGAAGAGAAATACTAATAAAGCTTTGCTATCTCTTCCAAAGAATAGTTTAAATACTTACCAGAACCCTATACTTCTTTCCACCATCCCAGACGTCCGCGGCCATCACGTGCGTGCGCGTCATGTTAGTGAAAACGACGGCACGATGTCCTGTGATGATGGCGAGGTAGCCCATTAAATACCCAATGAGCTCACAGTGCTCCTTGCCGTACGATCCATCAGCTGGTAACAAATCTACAATAAATCACACGGATAAATGAAATTTAGTCAAGTTAGATTTATGTCAGTTTTCCTCTCTTCATCTCCCAATTTCCTGTCATGCATATATATGTACTGAATTGTACTTACGAAGCAATTCAGGTATTTTTTTTTTGGCGACCCTCAGAAAAGTGGTCTCCTGTTGGGCACCAAGGAGCTCGTCTGTTAAAAAAAAGTGACACAAACTACCCATTTTTTGAGGTTCCAAAGCCCTATTTTTTAGATGACAGAATATATACACATCAATAATAAAATAACAATAACACAATGAAAAAAGAAAACTTTACCTGTCTTCTTTTTAACAACCTTCTGGCGGTGGACAACCACGTGCTTGTGTATATTGGACTGCAGCTTCTGGATTTCATAGAGGATTTTGTCGAGGTCATTAGGCCTGACCTTGCTCACAGAGCAGAAGGAGCACTTCACATGCTTGATGAACTTGATTATGTTTATCATCATATTTCGGACAGTTGTTGGGGCATAACCCTTTGTGGCAAGGTATAGTGGCCACCTACAAAAAAGGTAGGCAAGTACAAGTGATGAAATCTCACCTCTAGGTCCCACCACCTGATTCCAAATCCAAATTCCAATTTTTCATCTACTTCAAAACATCACATTATAATTTAAAATTCACAACAACATACACACACACACACACACACACACACAAATTATCTTTAATTATTCTGACCAAAATACACACTTACGAACGCAATTTGTCCATCTGTAAAATGAACTTTAAATCCGAGGAGCATGTTTTGTGAGGTAGCCCTGTTGCCATATAAAGGCAAAAGCGGAGCACATGGCTCGCGGCCTGCCTCGCATTTTCCTTGTCTTTCGTTCCAGTCCGTGAACCCAGGAGGAACTTCCTATAGTCATCGATGAGCCGCTCTGTCATGAAACATACAGAAAATGTTTGTGGAATAGTTTACCAAATAAAAAAAACATCTATTGTATTACACAGCCATAGATTAGAATCTGAAATCTATGGCTTCTATGGCAATAGATGTAAATATGGAAATTGTACATGAGAAAGGGGAAACAGGAAATGAAAACTTACGAAATAAATGCTCACGCTTCTCCAACTTCCTGATGTGTTCATGTTTTTGGGCTGACGAAGTGAGTTTGGATGGTATGCTTCTGGGTGTCCTGGATGTCCAGGGCATTTGGTCTGAGGTAGTTTGGTTTGGTGGTTTGTCTCTGGGTGTCTTGGGTGTTGAGGGCTGGGGGGCTGTCATGAGTCGGTTTACTAAACGTTCGAGCTGCTGCACTCTGGCTGCAACATTTGCACAGTTGCAGTTGCAAGTGCAGTTGTCTTGTTTCCGACGTGGACTTCGGCTCACAGACTGAGTGGAGTGATCTTGGTTAGGGGTAACTGGTGAGGACGGCAGAGGATGGCTGTGACCAAGGCCACTAGAGGAGCAGGAGGGGGTCTGGCCACTGGAGGAGGTCATGTCAACACCAGAGGAGGATGTGTGTGCAGTGGAGGAGGACATAGGGGCACAGGAGGAGGTTGTGTCGACACTGGAGGAGGACACGGGGACACTAGAGGAGAGTGTCTGTCCAGCGGAGGCGGTCTGGCCACTGGAGGAGGATCCGTTGACACCGGTTAAGTATGCATTGTCACCAGAGGAGGATGTGTGTACGGTGGAGCAGGGTGTCTCTCCACCGTGCGAGATTTTCTGACCACCAGGGCTGATGTGTGCTTTTTGGGGGGTTGACGATGAAGCGGGTCGACCAATTTCAGGTTGACCAGAATCCTCTAGGGGCATATCTTCTTCCCCAAGGGGCATTCCTTCATGTAATCCGCCATGCACTTCGTCTGTAATGAATTGGAAAATACATGTCAAAGACCCGTTTACTATACATTCAATCTTTCACAAACACATTAATACATCTATGCCATATTTCCATCTATATCCTATCTAACTTGATAGGTTAAGGCACTTCCATATTTCAATCTACGTCTTCCAAATTTCAATCTACGGCTTCCATATTTCAATCTACGGCTTCCATATTTCAATCTAATAGATGGAAATATGAAAGGGAGTCTTAGATTGGCTTCCATATTTCAATCTATGGCTTCCATATTTCCATCTATTAGAACACACAAACACATTAATACATCATAGTGTAAAATTACCATCAGGATCCATGTCCAAACTTGACTGCAATGGAATTTGAGGAGCAGTGCGGCGGAGAGCAGCAAATTCTTTTTTTATGCACTGCCTCTTGGCAGTCTTAAGCAGTGGCTCTCTTTCCTATTAATATAAAAGTGACAGATTTTGACACAAAAATAATTTGTCGTGATTAAAGATTACATTTGCAAGAATTACTGTGCATTTGCACTTACCTCTGGGCTAAAAAAATGTATGTCCTGCAAATGTTTATCCAGACGAACTAATCCACGCTTGTCACACACTGGGCAGTCTAACGGTTCAGTTGTCCTGGAGTAGGGAATATTGAATAAATTTGTGAAGAAATATGGACAAGCACATTTTCTTTTTAATATGAATAAATGTTATGTATGTTCTTACCTAGCATTCCCATATTTTATCAAAAGATAAAATTCCTCCTTATTGGGAACAGTGTGCGAAACATTCAAGTGCTGCTTTAAATTAACATAACTTCTAAAGCACAATCCACACAATTTTGTGGCCTGTAGATAAAAAGAAAAAAAATAATTACTTTCTTTTTACAATAGGTGGCGCTGTGACAAAAAAATTTGAAAAGATTAGAATGATGATGAAGTTTCAACACACTGTGTCTGAGAAAATCAAGACATTACAGGGTACACACACTTACCATGCTGCTAATGCTGCTGCTGTTGTGCTATGTCCTGTGGGGAAAGGAAGTCCAGGTTGTCATCTACAAAATTTGGAAGTACACTGGACAAATTCCATATTCACATATATTTCATTTTACCAAGCATGTGCTGACCATGTGGTAGAAGTCAACTTTTGGAACAATTAGAAATGCATGAAAAAACAACACCAAAGGTGATATTGATATGTTAGATACTGAAATGGAGCAAAAGCACTCAGGTATCAACACTTTGTGTCTGACAAAAATCAAGAAATTACAGAGCAAACTTACCAAGCTGCTACTGCTGCTGCTGCTGCTGCTGCTGTGCTGCTAATGCTGCTGCTGTTGTGCTAGGTCCTGTGGGGAAATGAAGTCCAGGTTGTCATCTACAAAATTTGGAATTACACTGGACAAATAACATATTCACATATATTTCTACTTCCGTTGAGAAGATAGAGCCCTTCAAAAATTTAAGCTTCCCAGCTGCATGAAGGAGGACATCCGAGGCATTGCCGCGCTCGCCTCGTCAGGGCAATTTAGCTCACAGGTCATGAGGTCGTCCAAGAGCGGGGGCCTAGTCGATTGCCATTTCGGGGCCCTGCTCGACCATATGACCACTTAGAGACTAGCAACCACTGTTGCCTGAAAGCCAGCATCGCCATGGCTGACTGAGTCAAATATGGTGGATGTAGACCAACAGGAAGTGATTCAAAATTGATGGCAAACTTCAGGAGGTCACCTCATTTGCATAGATTGAAATGCGGAGGCGGGAAAATTTTCCGCTTCCGCATTTCCATCTATTCAGAAGAGTCATAGATGGAAATATGGAAGTGGAGTTCTATGATCATAAATGCTGCATGAAGGAGGACATCCGAGGCATTGCCGCGCTCGCCTCGTCGAGGCCTTTCAGAATGTCTGGGTCCCCTTCTTATAGCCCTTTCCATTAAACACTTTGCTCTAGAAGAGCGCCACCTACGTGGCTTTCACATATGTGGTAGAGCCCTCTGAGAGCTCTCCAAAGATGTCTTTATCTCACCCCTGACTGCTTTCATTATGGAGATACAGCACTTAACGAGGTGAAAGATCTCAAACTTCGGCGCCCCCTAGCTCCACACAGGAGGGAACAGCAGCCGCGATTCCAACACGGGGCGAATCGGTTCGACGAGACCTTTCCGTCGGTGCCTGGGTCATGGCTCTAAGATGCAGTATGGCCGAGTTTGCCCCATTCACCTTGTTTGGCAAGATGGAGTCAGGGTCTATGATTCTTCATGGGCTCTGAGAGTCTGGGGCCGTGTTGGAACTTTTGACCAAAACATTGACCTACGGGGCTGATTCTCACATATGTCATAGAGCTCTTCAAGAGCTTTCGGGAACAACCGGACCTGTGTCCGAAAGCCTCTCGGTCGAGGAGTTGGGGCAATCTTAGTTTCCAGGTCAAGAGGTCATCCACAAACGGGGCCTAGTCGAGTGACATTTCATGGCCCTACTCAACCGTATGACCACCTAGAGACAAGCAACCACTGTTGCCTGAAAGCCAGCATCCCCATGATGGAGTGAGTCAAATATGGTGAATGTAGACCAACAGGAAGTGCCGCAAAATTGATGGTACACTTCAGGAGGTCGGCTGGTTTGCATAGATGTAAATGTGGAATTCCACATTTCCATCTATCCAGGGCCGCGGGCTTAGGATATGTGGTAGAGGGTGCCGAGGGCGTTCCGACGGTGCCGGCCGCGCGTCTCTGCAGGCACTCAAAAAAATTTAGTGTGCAGGAGAGATGTGAGCTCCGGCCTACCCCCTCATTTGTCTTCACGCTGAATCCAACGGTCCCACTCCCAAGTCTCTACAAGCTACCGTTGCCTAGATATGGCCCTTGTCAAAAGCCAACAGATGGCCAAATGGCAGACTGTTTAACATGTCTGAAAAAATGTCACACAAAATCATGTCCATTCAACTCAGAATTGAACAACGTGCTCTAAACCACATTCCCTGGAACGAGTGTCACATTTTTTCCATGTGACACTCAAAAGTTTGAATACAGATGACAGCACTTTTTACTGATGTTTTTGAGCATGTGGAGGGCATTTTGCCTGTAAAGAAAAAGCAGAAGGATATCCCTCTACGGAGGATCCTTTATGCAGGATGAATATCATCATTTTTGTTATCATCATTAAACCAAGTCATGCTGGACATCATTTTCGAATTAGACGCTGTTGGGCTCGGATCGGGGTTCTTGAGTGGATTAAGACTTAAAACGGACCCGAAAAGGGTTTTTTTGTTGGTTAAGGGTCATTTAGAGTGAATTTTTACCTGGGTGGGCGGTTCCTTGCTGACGCACCGCGAATGTGGCTACTATCTCCTGGAAAGACTTCTGGGGAGCCGAGTGAGTCAGTCCTTCTCGGAACACGGACACTCGGAGTCATTCGGTGGATAAAACCATCGCGGCACAGTGATTCGGAAGGTCTTGCCTGTAAAGAAAAAGCAGAAGGATATCCCTCTATGGGGGATCCTTTATGCAGGATGAATATCATCATTTTTGTTATCATCATTAAACCAAGTCATGCTGGACATCATTTTCGAATTAGACGCTGTTGGGCTCGGATCGGGGTTCTTGAGTGGATTAAGACTTAAAACGGACCCGAAAAGGGTTTTTTTGTTGGTTAAGGGTCATTTAGAGTGAATTTTTACCTGGGTGGGCGGTTCCTTGCTGACGCACCGCGAATGTGGCTACTATCTCCTGGAAAGACTTCTGGGGAGCCGAGTGAGTCAGTCCTTCTCGGAACACGGACACTCGGAGTCATTCGGTGGATAAAACCATCGCGGCACAGTGATTCGGAAGGTCTTGCCTGTAAAGAAAAAGCAGAAGGATATCCCTCTATGGGGGATCCTTTATGCAGGATGAATATCATCGTTTTTGTTATCATCATTAAACCAAGTCATGCGGGACATCATTTTCGAACCAGACGCTGTTGGGCTCGGATCGGGGATCTTAAGTGGATTAAGACTTAAAACGGACCCGAATAGGGTTTTTTTTGGTTGGTTTAGGATCATCTAGAGTGAATTTTTACCTGGGTGGGCGGTTCCTTGCTGACGCACCGCGAATGTGGCCACTATCTCCTGGAGAGACTTCTGGGGAGCCGAGTTTGATCAGTGGTTCTTGCAACTGACGCTCAGAGTCATTTGGTGGGTAATACCATCATTTCTTATTGATTCGGAGGGTGTTGTCGGGGGCTTGGGCTTTGGGTTAACAGCATTTCCTGGTGTCAGTGCCTTGCCCTTGGCTCCCTACACCAAACCTTGTGTGTTGTCAGACCACGAGGGGGGAGTCATTGAGATAGATTACCCTACCCTAACCCTATCTTGTGAGCGTTGCACACAGTATGGCATTTATGTTGACAGTAGAGTTGTGTTTCCAGAGATGGATTCCAGCCTGAGGACAGACACTCAGTTTGAACAAATGTCTGATGAAGACCACCATCACTCTAAATCACCTCTCCAAGGGCTAGACATTGGTATGGTTTCTGCTTTTCCTCTGGACTACATGCATTTAGTTTGCTTGGGCATTATGCGTAAATTGATTGCTCTGTGGTTTAAGGGGCCATTGCAATGTCGGGTTCCATCTTCTGCCCTTTCCGCCATCTCTGATCACTTGAAACTGTGTAGACAAAGCTTACCCCGGAGCTTCTCCAGAAAGCCAAGATCTTTGTCCGAGTACAGCCAGTGGAAGGCTACAGAATTCAGGCAATTCTTATTATATACAGGGCCAGTTGTGCTTTTTGAAAGATTGCCCAATCAACATTACAGAAACTTCCTGGTTTTGTCATGTGCTATGAGAATACTTCTGTCGCCTCTTTGTAGAGAGTTCTGTGGTTATGCCAGAAAATTGTTACGATTCTTTGTTACTAACTTTGCTAAGATATATGGAACTAAATTTCTGGTTAACAATACACACAGTCTTATACATTTAGCAGATGATGCTGAAAAATATGGCCCTCTGGATTCAGTTTCATTTTTTCCTTTTGAGAATTATTTGGGACAGTTGAAAAAAATGGTGAGAAGACCACAGGGTCCTGTCCAACAAATTGTCAGACGTGTCTATGAAAGACAATTATTTCCTCACATGTCAAAAGACATGCCTGAAGATGTTGAACTGAAACAGCCCCATGCATCCGGACCACTGCCAACAGATGTTTCCATGCAACAGGGTGTTCAATATAAAATGTATAAACTCAAAGACACAATAATCTCAAACTCCAGTGGTTCCAATTGTTTTGAACTGGGGGGCAGAGTTGCAATTGTGAGGAACATTGTGCATTCCACTGCAGAAATACATGTAGTGTATGAACTTTTTGAGACAGGGGCATGTTTTTTCAAGTACCCCATGGCATCAACATGTCTTGGAGTTTGTTTACTATCAAAACTGTCTGGTCAGCTTGCCAGTGCTCCAGTAACAGACTTCACAAAACCACTGCTATTATTGCCTCTTCGGAAAATGTTTGTGGCTCTGCCTCAGCTACACAGCACATAACATGATGAACTTTGCAGGATGCCCTCATTCAGTGTGGTGGAGTTTGTGGATGAAATTGACCATGATGGCTGCAAGCAGGTGGACATCATTCCATCAGAGTGGTTCGAGGGCACTGACGGAAAATTATGCTGGTGGCCACCAGCCACGTTGCTAAATGTGACCAAGGCTGTGAAAGAGGGCACAACGCCAGCTGAAAACTGGATTCTGTGTAATGTGCGTGTGATGGGAAATGCAGGTAACTTTGATTTTCCTCATTAACTTCTGCTCTATCTATTTCCTTTACTTACTTTAAAGCCCCTGTGATCCTGAACTTATTCTTTTTTGTGTTAATTTTTCTCTACAGGGTTGTCTGAGCTAATTTGTCAAGGGCTGGTGCAGCCGCAGATCGTCATTCCAAACAAGCAGGATCACACCAAACTTGATTCATTCAATTAAATTGATTTCAGTCCTCACGCATGTGATAGTTGTGGGTGTGCTCCTGTTTGGTTGGATACCTGCAACCACACTATCCCTCTCAGTGTTTCCCCTAGAATTTTTTTCAGCAGCTGTGCTGCTGTGTCCACGAGGATGTGACGTCGACCCGTATTCATGCGAGTGAAAATAGTTTCAAATGAAATGACCTTGGAATGACAGGATTATACATGTTTGTATTTTGTCTCAAATTACAGCTTTTGATGTTGTAACACAGAAATTTACTCAGACCCTTTATTTATTTACAAGTCAGAAGTCTTGATGACACAGCCTACATCAGCCTGTGAGCATTTAATTTTTCTGAGCTTGTTGTATAAAGCTCCAGAGCTCTTCTGTAGTGGAGCTCAGCAGTGAGGCGGTTATTGATGCTCTCCCTGTAGACTGTTCTCAGGTCAGTCTTATAGAAGTACAACAAATACAAACAGTACTTGTAGAAATCATGAGGGTGAGGCCAGAAATCAATTCATAATGACTTTTATTAAAATTACCCTTTTCAGTGTGTCTCTAGATCCTGCTCCCTGCTCCTCTCCTCCTTCCTCTCCCTGCTCCTCTCCTCACTCCTCTCCCTGCTCCTCTCCTCACTCCTCTCCCTGTTCCTCTCTTCACTCCTCTCCCTGCGCATCTCCCTGCTCCTCTCCTCCTTCCTCTCCCTGCTCGTCTCCTCACTCTTCTCCCTGCTCCTCTCCTCACTCCTCTCCCTGTTCCTCTCCTCACTCTTCTCCCTGCTCCTCTCCTCACTCCTCTCCCTGCTCCTCTCCTCACTCTTCTCCCTGCTCCTCTCCTCACTCCTCTCCCTGTTCCTCTCTTCACCTCTCCCTGCTCCTCTCCTCACTCCTCTCCCTGCTCCTCTTCTCACTCCTCTCCCTGCTCCTCTCCTCACTCCTCTCCCTGCTCCTCTCCTCACTCCTCTCCTCGCTCCTCTCCCTGCTCCTCTCCTCCTTCCTCTCCCTGCTCCTCTTCTCACTCCTCTCCCTGTTCCTCTCCTCACTCCTCTCCCTGCTCCTCTCTTCACTCCTCTCCCTGTTCCTCTCTCCACTCCTCTCCCTGCTCCTCTCCTCCTTCCTCTCCTCACTCCTCTCCCTGCTCCTCTCTTCACTCCTCTCCCTGCTCCTCTCCTCACTCTTCTCCCTGCTCCTCTCTTCACTCCTCTCCCTGCTCCTCTCCTCACTCCTCTCCCTGCTCCTCTCCCTGCTCCTCTCCTCCTTCCTCTCCTCACTCCTCTCCCTGTTCCTCTCCTCACTCCTCTCCCTGCTCCTCTCTTCACTCCTCTCCCTGTTCCTCTCTCCACTCCTCTCCCTGCTCCTCTCCTCACTCTTCTCCCTGCTCCTCTCTTCACTCCTCTCCCTGCTCCTCTCCTCACTCCTCTCCCTGCTCCTCTCCTCCTTCCTCTCCCTGCTCCTCTTCTCACTCCTCTCCCTGCTCCTCTCTTCACTCCTCTCCCTGTTCCTCTCTCCACTCCTCTCCCTGCTCCTCTCCTCCTTCCTCTCCTCACTCCTCTCCCTGCTCCTCTCTTCACTCCTCTCCCTGCTCCTCTCCTCACTCTTCTCCCTGCTCCTCTCTTCACTCCTCTCCCTGCTCCTCTCCTCACTCCTCTCCCTGCTCCTCTCCTCCTTCCTCTCCCTGCACCTCTCTTCACTCCTCTCCCTGTTCCTCTCTTCACTCCTCTCCCTGCTCCTCTCCTCCTTCCTCTCCTCACTCCTCTCCCTGCTCCTCTCCTCACTCCTCTCCCTGTTCCTCTCTTCACTCCTCTCCCTGCTCCTCTCCCTGCTCCTCTCCTCCTTCCTCTCCTCATACATAGACCATGCATAAACTAAAACGTTACTTTACGTAGGATTTGCTGCGCTAGTTAATGACTCAAAACAAGTCCAAAATAACGTTGTGTGTTGTTGTGCTCGCACAGTTCAAAGAGTAAAAATGATCAGTAGCACATTCATATTAATGATCTTGTGAAATTTCAGCAGCAGCGCTCGTAATCTAGCAACGGCGCTGCGCCGCTACTGAATGAATATAGGGGAAACACTGCCTCTGCAGATTAGACATCCACTTCATATTATGTATACTGTATGTGCATGTCTGTCTGTGTTGATTGGCTATTAGTTGTGACTTCTAAACAATCATTTTTGATTCATATTCATATTATGTTTGCCATTGTAATAACTACAGACAGTCAACTCTAATCTATCCTTTTTTCCTCATTTGCTGATCCGAAAAATGAGCTGAATCGTGACTTAAAACTGTAATGTCATTCAGATTGTGAATTTTGTGATCCACGACACCTATTTTAAATTCCTATGGAAATCTAGTTCTATTTTAATATCTGCTTCACTCCTTTTATTTTGTGTCATTGTATTTTATAGCCACTTATGCAGAGGCCAGGGTAAAGCTACATCAAGCTGAGTATACATCAGACCTGACAGACACCGAAGATTGCTCGATAAAGAGAAAGTAGGTGTTTGTGGGGGAATACAGGTTAAAGGTCATTTCCATAATATAGAGGCAGTAGGTATGGTTCAACTTATATATCTTTATATTAACCTCTCTAGGGCAAGGTCAAAACTCTTCCAGAGTCAGAGCAAGCAACTAGAATCAAGTGAGCATTCTGATTCAGAGGACGAACTCCCACCCACTCCCCCAGAAAAACTCCTTGAGCCAGCAGCAAAGAAAATGACGAGACGGATCATCAGCCCCACTGCCCAGCGAGTCGCCGGTTCAACTGTTCAGCAGGTCACCGGCCCCACTGCCCAGCGAGTCGCCGGTTCAACTGTCCAGCAGTTCACCAGCCCCACTGCCCAGCGAGTCGCCGGTTCAACTGTCCAGCAGTTCACCAGCCCCACTGCCCAGCGAGTTGCCTGTTCCACTGTCCAGAGGGTTGCAAGCCCCAGTTGTGAAGCCATGTTCTCTAAACTTCTTACAATAGTAGAAGAAATTAAGGAGACCCAGAAGGTTCATGGTAAGATGCTAAATGTCCTGCTGAAGAAGCAAGATGCATCAGTGATGGAGGTTCCTGATGGAGTGGTCTTCCCGCTGCAAACTCAAGAAGATGTTGAGGCTCTCGAGGAGAAACTGGGGGACCGCAGTCTAATGTCTGCTGTTGTAAGTTTTTTTTGTTTGTTTGTTTTTAACTTTTTTCAAATTGATTTTCATTAGCCTACAAAATTAAATGTGTTACATTACAGTAAATTACATAAAGGCTACAACTTCAAATGTTTAGTTGACTTTCCAGCTGAATTTTTAAATCTTTGAAGCTTATTGTCTTAGCAGTCAATGTAAGCCTTTTTTTTCTCCTTTTGGCTCTCATCCCTAGGTTGCCATGGTGGCAGATATAGGGGGCACAAGTGCAGATGATGCAACGAGGCGAATGATGAAATACATTCTGTCAAACGAGCTGGTATTGGACTTTAACATGTTTGGCCGTCACGAGAAAAAGAAGTTTAAGGACTTACGTCTTTTCAAAGTTGTGTATGGTAAGTAAGTTAGAGAAGTTAACATTTCATCTGCAGGGATTAAAGTTCTCCATTGCCCTGATGGATTTCCGTCAGTTGGAAAAATTAAAGTAAATTAGAGGAAAAATGTCTCACAAGATGAAAATGCAAGGAATCTCTTTATACTGGACTGCACAATTTTGAGAACTGCTCACCTAATTTGTTTAGTAATAATACTAACGTTTAAATAAATATATACATATAAATAGCATTTTTATTTCAAATCTGAAGCCTGCATTCTACCATTGAAGCCTCAATTAATGTGCATCAGTTATTGCTTTTAGTGCATTTTGGCATTTTAATATGAAAACATGTTTATCACTTTATTTTATGATTATTTGTACACACCTCACAAAGCTATTATATATTATGATTATGAAGGAGTATTATAATAAAATGTTTTATTAAGTTCAAGTACTTCATAAATATTTTCTTGTGCTAAAAATCCATAACGATTATCCATCATATTCTTCATACTTTTGCCAATATGGCCCTGAAGTTGGCCATTGTTTAATTCTAAATGGCACAGACAGTCAAACATAATATTGCATTGTATTTTAATTTCCAGTAAATCTGTTGATTATTTTGTTGGAAAATATATAAAAAACAGAAAATATTCATAAATAAAAAGTTGAAATCAGAGAATGTGGCCATTTTTTAAATTAGATAGAGCCTGACTCAAACTGGTTGGTGATTAATAATTTATTTTTTGATTAATTGTTGCAGCTGTAGGTTGGATGTTTATTCAAATTGTACTCAGTGCTCAATTAGGATGTTGTAAGGCAATATTTGTATGTGTACATCTGTAAAAGGTAAAAGGTTTGTGAAAGTGGGACGCATGTATCATTTTATTTGAAAATTATTCAAATCCTTTCATTATGGTCAGTGGAGTAGCATAGACCTGGGATCTTAAAGCTGGGACCAAGATGGGTCTTGTCTATTTAACCCAGTTGGGGCCCACTTAACACCTAGTGTAATCCTGCTTTAAACCCACATGGGCAAGCATGCGACCAACATAGAACCCGCAGACTATCCCACTTGCAACCCATGTTTCAGCTCATGTAGGTCCCACATAGGGCTTAAAGATGGGTCTTGTCTGTTTTGCCCAGCTAGGGCCTACCTAAAACCTTGTGTAATCCTGCCTTAAACCCACATGGGCAATTGGCTTGGGGCCAACATGGAACCCGCGGACAATCCCACTTGGAACCCATATTTCAGCCCATACTGTCCCCATGTAGGTACCACATAAGGCTTAAAGCTGGGACCAAGATGGGTCTTGTCTGTTTTGCCCAGCTGGGGCCTACCTATAACCGTGTGTAATCCCGCCTTAAACCCACATGGGCAATTGGCTTGGGGCCAACATGGAACCCGCGGACAATCCCATATGGGTGTGATCTGAGAATCCCATATGGGGCCCATTATTTAGCCCACTTTGTACCCACATAGGCCCCACATAAAAATGTTGGCTGGGTAAAAAGGACGACTGTTTGATTTTTTCGTATTGTTTTAAGGGAGTTGGCAGTCATGCCATTTTTTGATGAGGATGGTTGGCAGCAGGTCCGGTACGGCCGGAACCGGAGACGCAACCGGGATTGGGACCGAGGCGGCAGGACGTACTGGGGGATTGACCGTGCACCACCCGTTTCCTTCGGGAGACGGGCTCCGTTCCCTCCTGCCATTCATGGACGGTGAAACAATCGGGCTTATGAGTGTGTTCAGAGATGTCATTGGATTCCTGTTGGACAGGCTGGAGGACACCTACAGAAACAACATTGCTGTTGGACGATTTGATGCCACATGGAGGGCATTTCAATGTGAGCTGGCGCTGGAGGAAGTTTTCTACGGTCGCCCCCTTTCCCCGCTGGACAACCAGCTGAGTGTCTCACTGGATACAAACTCAGTTAGTGACAAGACTCTAACAAAACAAAGGGGATTCCTTGGCCTGGCTCCAGCAAACAACGCCAGCTCTGAGGAAAGGCCACCTCCTCTCCTCCGCTGGACCAGGCAACCCCTGCAGGCAGACAGGATACACCGAGTGTTTCCTTTATGCCAGGCACTTGAGGCAGGGGAAGCTGTCACTGGGGCCGCACTTGCAAAGGTGTTTTTAGGCGACCTCTACGTAAGACCGGATGTCGCATCCTGTTTTTTCTTTGGTTTTCATTTGACCAGCAGGCAGTGTAAGACCCGATGTGGCATCCTGTGTTTTTATTTTTCCTTTCATCATACGCAGTGTAAGACATGAATTTTCTTTTGTATTTTTGTTTTTCTGTTCCCATTTTTTCCTCCACATGGACTCTGCCTTGTCGTGGAGTGGAGGCTTGCGTGCCTCTGTGGTCCTGGGAACTGTCTGGGTTGGATCCATCCAGCAGAGTTTACTCCTGTATGGTAAGACAGGAGTCAGCTCTGCTGGATGGAGCCAACCCAGACAGTTGCCAGGACCACAGAGGCCAGACCAAAGAGTCCAGTAAACTAACACTTAAGCCTAACCCCACTCGCTTCTCTGATCCTGGTCACTGTACAGATTGGCTCTACCCAGCACAGCATACTCCTGCCTTACCAAACAGGAGTAAGATGTGGTGAGTAGAGACTATCTGTACAGTTTCCAGGACATCTTTGCTCTTTTTGTTATTCCGTTGGGACTGTGGCGTGAGTGGAATAAATAAATGATGTTTTTGCTACAAAGGACAACACCTTGAATACATGGGCTTTATTAATGCCAGGTACATTAAAATACAATAACAATACAATGAAACAATGATGACATGATGGTGGTGTTATTGTTAATAACAGTGTGTAATAATAACAGTATATAATGGCAATATTTATAATAATGTAATAATAATAATAATGATAATAATAATATGTGTATATATAATATGATGACTGAACAGATATACATGTATACACATAGATAACTTGACTATACAAGAAGATATTCATACAATAGATAATGTCTTGTATATTGTTATACAATAGTAATAATAATAATAATGATTGCAATGTGTAAAAGTAATATAATATTATTAGCAATGTAATAATAACCCATTGTATTAATCATATGACATATATTATATCAGTTAAGTGGATTTTTCCCCACCTCTCATTCTTCAACAAGATGGACAGCCCTTGGTTGAAGCAAAGCATCAGCTTCAGAGACTCCTAAGATCCATGGCAGAGAGAGGCACCTGTGAAGCCAGGGATTTTAACCCGAATGGCCAGCTCTCTTCCCCTTCTCCTTGTTCCTCAGAGACTCCTAAGAGCCATGGCAGACAGAGGCACCTGTGAAGCCCGGGATTTTAACCCGAATGGCCAGCTCTCTTCCCCTTCTCCTTGTTCCTCAGAGACTTCTAAGAATGTGGGAGACAGAGTGGAGGTTTTACTGTTCTGTTTAAGTTCTGTATAGGTCTGGTTTCTTGAGTTTTATTTTTGCACACCCTTCTTTATTTGCTTGTAAATAGTTTGCATTTTGTTTTGAAAAATAAATAAGGTTTTTTTATTTTAACTCATCTTCCCTGCTCCAAACACTCAAAAACACACAGTGGGTTTTTAAACAAACCTCTGAAACAACCAGAGCCGAGTGAGAGGAAAACCCACAATGGTTTTGAACTATTAACTACTGTGATATTTTAAAAAAAGAAAAAAGAATTGCAGTGATTAATGTTGCATGTTTCACAGTGTGTTCTCATCATCATTAAAAAGAATACGCACACATGTATGAAGTCATGAACAATTCAATATATATTGAAAAAATCCACACACAAAAAAGAAGTACTACATGAATAAACAAGTGAATGCTTAAGACGGAGAGAAAGGGGGGAAGTCAAGTCTGCTGCTTCGTTGGAAAGGAAACCTTCAGCCACTCGGCCCACTGTGGAATAGTTTGGATGTGCCTACAGAACTAAAAACAAAGGCAATGTCCAAGACGGAACACTAAAACACATTACTTCTGCTAACAACAGTCTTTGGGTTCCACTGACTGCATTTCCATTTGATTTGAGCTCAAAATCACTGCTTTTTCATGGTCTGTGAGTGTAGGAATAATCATTGTTGTTACTTCATAAGGTGGGTGCAATGGTTTGTTTCGTCCACTAGATGGAGACAAATGAACACGGATCAGTTGTTTTGCCGCACGCAAAATCAGGGAATAAAAAACAAACTCATCAATTTTTCAGTTTAAACTGTTTTATTTTTTCTTCTTCTTCTTTCTTTTTGTTTTCTTTTTATTTACCATGATTTTTTTTTTTTTTTTTAACTCTTCCCTCCCTCATTCTGTCCCTCTTGGACACCCCCCCCCCCCCCCGCCACAGTAAGTACTGATGGAGAATAATCATTACCAGCATGTACATCATACAAACTGCAGACAGAATCATTATAAATGTGAACACATCCCACAGGTCACAGGGTTTTCCACACAGCACTGCCAATCTAAAAGGTAAACAAAACCACTTTATTGTAATATAGTACAAACATCACTTGATTCATCATCATACTATTTGAAATAGTTATATACACTACTCACAAAAAGTTAGGGATATTTGAATTTATGGAAAATGTAAAAAATTGCATGTTATGCAATAAGTACTGAAACATTGAACAGTTGGACATGTGCACAAGTTACAAGGTCAAATGAAGTTCACCTGTAAATGTTAGAGTGCATTTTAGGTGCATTCTGAAATTTCATCCGAAAGCCGAATATCCCACACTTTTTGTGAGTAGTATATATATATATATATATATATATATATATATATATATATACATATATATATATGTATATAATATGATGACTGAACAGATATACATGTATACACATAGATAACTTGACTGTACAAGAAGATATTCATACAATAGATAATGTCTTGTATATTGTTATACAATAGTAATAATAATAATGATTGCAATGTGTAAAAGTAATATAATATTATTAGCAATGTAATAATAACTCATTGTATTAATCATATGACATATATTATATCAACATGGGGTTTATATTAACACATATCACATATGACAAAGTATATGTTCAACAGGTAGATTTAGTCCAGTTCTTGTGTGATTGTAGATCTGAGAGAGGCAGGTGAGTTATACAGTCTTGTAACAGGGGGGAGGAACGGTCTTGTAACAGGGGGGAGGAACGATTTTCTCGTTATCGTTCCTTAGAGCAGCGGGGTTAAATGTCACAAGCATTACGATGCATTGGGACCAACCCTGAATTCGAATTAAATATGTCTAATATCGTTTGCTGTCAAACGCCTCAGGTTATAATGTATGACCAACACAGCAGAGTCTTATTAAAGTCACAATTGCTGAGATTTCACAGTTTAGTGGATTTTTCCCTCCCTCTCATTCTTCAACAAGATGGACAGCCCTTGGTTGAAGCAAAGCATCAGCTTCAGAGACTCCTAAGAGACACGGCAGACAGAGGCACCTGTGAAGCCAGGGATTTTAACCCGAATGGCCAGCCACCTTCTCCTTGTTCTGCAGAGACTCCTAAGAAGTGTGGCAGACAGACAGGAGGTTTTACTGGTTCCAGTATTGGAAACTCACTGGGGCTTGTTTGGTTAAAGTTCTGTATAGGTCTGGTTTCTTGAGAGTTTTATTTTTGCACACCCTTCTTTATTTGCTTGTAAATATTTTGCATTTTGTTTTGAGAAAGAAAAATAAATACAGTTCTTTTTTTAAGTTTTTTTTTTACTCATCTTCCCTCCTCCAAACACTCAAAAACACAAAGTGGGTTTTTAAACAAACCTCTGAAACAACCAGAGCCGACTGAGAGGAAAACCCACAATGGTGGGCTTGTTTGGTTAAAGTTCTGTATAGGTCTGGTTTCTTGAGATTTTTGCACACCCTTCTTTATTTGCTTGTAAATATTTTGCATTTTGTTTTGAGAAAGAAAAATAAATACAGTTCTTTTTTTAAGTTTTTTTTTTACTCATCTTCCCTCCTCCAAACACTCAAAAACACAAAGTGGGTTTTTAAACAAACCTCTGAAACAACCAGAGCCGACTGAGAGGAAAACCCACAATGGTTTTGAACTATTAACTAATCTGATATTTTAAAAAAGAAAAAAGAAAGAGAACAGAAAAGAGACAGGATCAGTGAAACTTGTGACACCGCAGACTCAGGGACCCATCGTCTCGTTTGTCCTGGACAGAGAGCTCATGTTATTTTTATTTTGCACACCCTTCTTTGTTTATTGTAAATATTTGTTTGTATGTTTTGTTTTGTTTTGTTTTGTTTGTAAAGAAAATAAATATCTCCTCTGAATTAAAAGGGACTCTCAGTTACAGGTGACAATGTTATTTACGATGACTGAAGGATCCCCAATCCGGGGATTGCGGTTATAACCCTATTACCTAACCCCCTAACTGATTCCAACACATCTTCCATAGATCTCTTTGTACCTTGAGCACTCTTCATTCTAATGCCTTACCAGATGGATATTCTAACCGCTTGGGTCCCTGCCTAACACGAACCACCTGATTTTTTCGGCCCACTGTGGAATAGTTTGGACGTGCCTACAGAACTAAAAACGATGGCAATGTCCAAGACGGAACACTAAAACACATTACTTCTGCTAACAACAGTCTTTGGGTTCCATTGACTGCATTTCCATTTGATTTGAGCTCAAAATCACTGCTTTTTCATGGTCTGTGAGTGTAGGAATAATCATTGTTGTTACTTCATAAGGTGGGTGCAATGGTTTGTTTCGTCCACTAGATGGAGACAAACGAACACGGATCAGTTGTTTTGCAGCACGCAAAATCAGGGAATAAAAAAGAAACTCATCAATTTTGCAGTTTAAACTGTTTTATTATTATTTTTTTCTTCTTTCTTTTTCTTTACTTTTTATTTAACATGATTTTTTTTTTTTTTAACGCTTCCCTCCCTCATTCTGTCCCTCCTGGACATATCCCCCCCTGCTATTTCACTATGCTAAATGTACTTGTAGTGATGGAGAATAATCATGAGCATCATGTATATCATAGTAATTCCAGCTAGAATTATTATGAATATGACCACATCCCACAGGTCACAGGCTGTTCCACATAGCACTCCCAATCTAAAAGGGAAACAAAACCACGTTATTGTAATATAGTACAAACATCACTTGATTCATCATCATACTATTTGAAATAGTTATATATATATATTTAAAGTAGAAAACTGCACTTGCCTATATGGTGAATTTTCTGAAAAATAAAATCGAAAACTAAAAAAAAACAAAAAAAACAACTTTTTAAAAGTTAAAAAATGCATAAAAACATGACATTGGGATGTTACTCACTACAATACGACAAAATAACCAAGTATCAACACTTTTGTATGAAAAAAATCTATAAATTACGACGCTAATACTCACCATGTATTCAATGCTACTTACACTACTACGCTACTTACTTACATTAAAATACAATAACAATACAATGAAACAATGATGGCATGATGGTAGTGTTATTGTTAATAACAGTATGTAATAATAACAGTATATCATGATAGTATTTACAATAATGACCTTCAACCTCGTGACGCGTTCTCGGTACGTAGAGAGGGTTTTTTTCTCTTTTTTTTTTTTTTCCTGGTTGAGAAGCTGTTCGGACGTGCGCTGAGGACCGATTGAGAAGCGCGTATGAGCAGGTAAGAGGATAATTTATTTCTCCTAACATTTTTTATTGATATATGTAAGTGGTGTAGCAGTGGGCATCCCATTATATGTTTTTTTGTGTGTGTCTGTGTTTTGGCAAAGAATATTTTTTCATCGGCAACTATGTATTGACTGTGTAGTTATCGAGTTTTCGACGAATTTTTCCACCTCATAGGACAATAATGGCTAATATTATCTCATTTTACCTTAATTTGCGGCAGAATCAAGTTATTTGCTACTTTATGGTGTTACTTTTGGATTTTTGTCGATGTAACGACTTTAACTCAGTGTGCATGCGTCGGGAGAGTGCGTGCGTCGTGTTTTCACGGATAAGGCGAGGGCGGCTATTGGAAACCGTTTAAATGGCTTCTTTTTAAGTTTGTTTTCTTTCTTTAACTCCGTGTGCATGCATGCGTTCGGTGCGTGCGTTCTTTTTTTCACAGATAAGGATTGGAAAACCTTTAATTGGCTACTAATTGCTACTTTATGGTGTTAGCTTTGGATTTTTTTGGATGGGAGGGATGGGCGATTGGAAAAACGTTTAATTGGCTTCTGCGTCAAGTTTTTTTTTCTTTCTTTAACTTGGTGTGCGTGCGTGCGTGCACGCGCGTTGTGTTTTCACAGATTCCCAGGAACGTGTGCATAACCGGTTGTGAAAGATGTAAGTACGAACATGCATGTGGTTGTGAGTACAGACTTGACCTGATTACAATTGGGAGAAGATACTGCATATGCTCATATCCGATGAATGTATTCTCTCTCTCTCTCTCTCTCTCTCTCCTCTGTTTTGGAAGGGAGGGCCCTGATAGGCGAATGGTTTATTGCCTAAAGTGCAAGAGGGGGTACGAGGTGCTGTCGGTCCACCTTAAAAGGATATGCATGAAGATCAGCAGGAAGAAAGGGGCGCAGAATTAAAGCAGGCGAAGCAGTCGCAAAAAGAGTGGACCAGGGTGGGCAGACGCTGGGAATACCAGGAACTGTCGTCCCTGGTCCCTGACGAAGCGTCTCGCGGTCACTGGTTGAACAATTGAAAAAAAAAAGGATTCTTTGTTATCGGTGAACCGGTGGAGGACCTGCAGGGTGCAGAGCCTTGGTTGGTTACGCTCATGATTTGATTAACATTAAAGGTGACTCTCTTTTGGGTTTTTTTTTGTTTTTTTATGTCTCAAATGTACATGGCCTTTATGAATCTGTGATGCATGTCAGCTCTGAGGACAGGTCTGAGCACCAGCGTCTGCGACGGAGGAAGTTTGTGATAGGCTGCAAACGGGCGAGCGATTGTCACATCACGAGATGACAATGTACCGTTACGTGTGCATGGCAATCCTGTTGATCATGCACCGTAAACCAGAAAAGACTGTAGTGGATTTCAAAGTAAGTTATTCCAATGTTCCCTCAAGCCGGTTTCTGTTTCCCTGCAACTTTGACTCTCGTACACTTCAAGTTGTTTGTATCCTTGCCTACAAAATAATCCCCCATCACAGGTGACAGAGTGGAACGACAGGCAGCTGAGCGCCGGTGTCGGGGCGACAATCACATTTCGAGGCGGTGCGGACAGAGTTGTGATCACCACAGACGAGGATAAGGTGAGTAGAGTGTTTTGTTTTGTTTTGTTTCTTGTTTTGTTTTTGTTTGTTTGTTTTGTTTTGTTTGTTTGTTTTTACATTCAAGTAAAGAAACTGTTTCCACAGACGGGATTTCACAGCTTGGCATTCCGTTTCCCACCGACAGTGGTTAGGTGCCTACTTCGCGGCCATCAGGCCGCTGTACCTGCAGAGGCAAGACGAACCAGAAGACGACCAGGGCTGCTTCTTCTTGGGGACCACAGGACTCCCCATCGCCAATCCCAGGGCCGACTTGCACCGTCTCTGGAGGCAGTGAGTGTACTTTTCATTTTTCAACAGTGGTGAGGCAATTGTACTCATTAAGCGACCAGAACTAGCACGTTGCTCATGTAACGTGTAACCGGTAATTATCAGTGCTAGTATTGTTAGTTGGTTTGCTCTTCACGTCAGGCAAGGCGTATTGCAAACCACTGAAGATAAGCTCTGACTTGAAAAGAGGAGAGAGAGGGAAATGGAGAGAGAGAAAAATTAATCTTTGCTCTGTTTTCTCGCACAACACAGCTGTCAGAAGATCTGCGAGGGAGTGGGCCCGAATCCGCCGTCCGGTACGGCCGAGGCCGCGGGCACGTCCTCCGGGGGCCAAAGGTAAACGTTGTCAGTTTCGGTGCTGAAGTCGACACGTCCGACATCACGGCAGCCTGATTGCAATGTGTGCTTTTCTCCTCCTGCAGTTCTGCGTCAGCGTTTGACAACAAATGGGACGCTTTCCTGACACAGTTCCCAATAACCATCGGTGCCCTCGCTCCATCGAAAGACGACATGGTCAGTGCAGGGTTTGGAGAAGAGAGGAAGTACTATTTCATGTGGAGGAGGATGCAACTTGAAAAGCGTGTGCTACATGTCTCCGGTAGGCACCGGCTTTGTCTTTGTCAAACAGATAATGTATGCTCTCTGTGAAAAGCTGCTTAGTCGCTTCGCTATGACTGCATCTCCTTTTCCCATCGCCCGTGTGTCTCACTGACTCACAAACAAACTGAATGACTGACTGACTGACTGCCTGACTCACTAGCTGCCTCACTGACTCACTGACTCACTCACTGACTGACTGCCTCACTCACTAAGTCCCTCGCTCAGTCCTGACTGCCTCACTCACTCACTCACTCATCTCTCACTCTCTCCGTCCTTTCCCCCAGCTTCCTGTGGCAGGCAGCGCCCGAGAGAGGAGAAGGTGAAAGCCATCGTTGACAAGGAAAAGTGGGTAACGAATGTCCCCTCTTTCGCAGACGTACTTCAGGCGTGGGTGTCCCCTTTGAAGGCACCAATCGAGGAAGATGAGGATATCGTCAAGTCGGTGATGGAACAAAGGTGGAAGGGGATCAGCCTGAAGAATTTCGGACAACCGAAGGGCAAAGGTGAGGAAAGACAGAGAAGCACAGTGAAAACTCTCTGTAATGACTTTGCCATGGAAGCAGAATAACAGCTGTGTATGTGTTTGTGTTGTGTTTTTTTCGTTCGTTCTTCTGTGCAGGCGTCATCGCAACCATGCCATTTTCCAGTGGCGACGTGTATGCGAACTACCACGGGAAGATGATCTCGGAGCGAGGAGGGAAAAAGAAAATGGAGAACATGGAGGAGGGAGCCATGTGCTTACCTTTTCTTTG
>JADEYK010001215.1:12500-51164 GCA_015710095.1 Argyrosomus japonicus | reverse complement strand
GCGAGGGCACCGATGGTTTATTGGGAACTGTGTCAGGAAAGCGTCCCATTTGTTGTCAAACGCTGACGCAGAACTGCAGGAGGAGAAAAGCACACATTGCAATCAGGCTGCCGTGATGTCGGACGTGTCGACTTCAGCACCGAAACTGACAACGTTTACCTTTGGCCCGGAGGACGTGCCCGCGGCCTCGGCCGTACCGGACGGCGGATTTGGGCCCACTCCCTCGCAGATCTTCTGACAGCTGTGTTGTGCGAGAAAACAGAGCAAAAGATTAATTTTTCTCTCTTCCATTTCCCTCTCTCTCCTCTTTTCAAGTCAGAGCTTATCTTCAGTGGTTTGCAATACGCCTTGCCTGACGTGAAGAGCAAACCAACTAACAATACTAGCACTGATAATTACCGGTTACACGTTACATGAGCAACGTGCTAGTTCTGGTCGCTTAATGAGTACAATTGCCTCACACTGTTGAAGAAATGAAAAGTACACTCACTGCCTCCAGAGACGGTGCAAGTCGGCCCTGGGATTGGCGATGGGGAGTCCTGTGGTCCCCAATAAGAAGCAGCCCTGGTCGTCTTCTGGTTCGTCTTGCCTCTGCAGGTACAGCGGCCTGATGGCGCGAAGTAGGCACCTAACCACTGTCGGTGGGAAACGGAATGCCCAAGTGTGAAATCCCGTCTGTGGAAACAGTTTCTTTACTTGAATGTAAAAAACAAACAAAACAAAACAAACAAACAAAACAAAACAAGAAACAAAACAAAACAAAACACTCTACTCACCTTATCCTCGTCTGTGGTGATCACAACTCTGTCCGCACCGCCTCGAAATGTGATTGTCGCCCCGACACCGGCGCTCAGCTGCCTGTCGTTCCACTCTGTCACCTGTGATGGGGGATTATTTTTGTAGGCAAGGATACAAACAACTTGAAGTGTACGAGAGTCAAAGTTGCAGGGAAACAGAAACCGGCTTGAGGGAACATTGGAATAACTTACTTTGAAATCCACTACAGTCTTTTCTGGTTTACGGTGCATGATCAACAGGATTGCCATGCACACGTAACGGTACATTGTCATCTCGTGATGTGACAATCGCTCGCCCGTTTGCAGCCTATCACAAACTTCCTCCGTCGCAGATGCTGGTGCTCAGACCTGTCCTCAGAGCTGACATGCATCACAGATTCATAAAGGCCATGTACATTTGAGACATAAAAAAAAAAAAAAAACCCAAAAGAGAGTCACTTTTAATGTTAATCAAATCATGAGCGTAACCAACCTCGGCTCTGCACCCTGCAGGTCCTCCACCGGTTCACCGATAACAAAGAATCCTTTTTTTTTTTCAATTGTTCAACCAGTGACCGGCGAGACGCTTCGTCAGGGACCAGGGACGACAGTTCCTGGTATTCCCAGCGTCTGCCCACCCTGGTCCACTCTTTTTGCGACTGCTTCGCCTGCTTTAATTCTGCGCCCCTTTCTTCCTGCTGATCTTCATGCATATCCTTTTAAGGTGGACCGACAGCACCTCGTACCCCCTCTTGCACTTTAGGCAATAAACCATTCGCCTATCAGGGCCCTCCCTTCCAAAACAGAGGAGAGAGAGAGAGAGAGAGAGAGAGAATACATTCATCGGATATGAGCATATGCAGTATCTTCTCCCAATTGTAATCAGGTCAAGTCTGTACTCACAACCACATGCATGTTCGTACTTACATCTTTCACAACCGGTTATGCACACGTTCCTGGGAATCTGTGAAAACACAACGCGCGTGCACGCACGCACGCACACCAAGTTAAAGAAAGAAAAAAAAACTTGACGCAGAAGCCAATTAAACGTTTTTCCAATCGCCCATCCCTCCCATCCAAAAAAATCCAAAGCTAACACCATAAAGTAGCAATTAGTAGCCAATTAAAGGTTTTCCAATCCTTATCTGTGAAAAAAAGAACGCACGCACCGAACGCATGCATGCACACGGAGTTAAAGAAAGAAAACAAACTTAAAAAGAAGCCATTTAAACGGTTTCCAATAGCCGCCCTCGCCTTATCCGTGAAAACACGACGCACGCACTCTCCCGACGCATGCACACTGAGTTAAAGTCGTTACATCGACAAAAATCCAAAAGTAACACCATAAAGTAGCAAATAACTTGATTCTGCCGCAAATTAAGGTAAAATGAGATAATATTAGCCATTATTGTCCTATGAGGTGGAAAAATTCGTCGAAAACTCGATAACTACACAGTCAATACATAGTTGCCGATGAAAAAATATTCTTTGCCAAAACACAGACACACACAAAAAAACATATAATGGGATGCCCACTGCTACACCACTTACATATATCAATAAAAAATGTTAGGAGAAATAAATTATCCTCTTACCTGCTCATACGCGCTTCTCAATCGGTCCTCAGCGCACGTCCGAACAGCTTCTCAACCAGGAAAAAAAAAAAAAAAGAGAAAAAACCCTCTCTACGTACCGAGAACGCGTCACGAGGTTGAAGGTCATTATTGTAAATACTATCATGATATACTGTTATTATTACATACTGTTATTAACAATAACACTACCATCATGCCATCATTGTTTCATTGTATTGTTATTGTATTTTAATGTAAGTAAGTAGCGTAGTAGTGTAAGTAGCATTGAATACATGGTGAGTATTAGCGTCGTAATTTATAGATTTTTTTCATACAAAAGTGTTGATACTTGGTTTATTTTGTCGTATTGTAGTGAGTAACATCCCAATGTCATGTTTTTATGCATTTTTTAACTTTTAAAAAGTTGTTTTTTTTTGTTTTTTTTTAGTTTTCGATTTTATTTTTCAGAAAATTCACCATATAGGCAAGTGCAGTTTTCTACTTTAAATATATATATATAACTATTTCAAATAGTATGATGATGAATCAAGTGATGTTTGTACTATATTACAATAACGTGGTTTTGTTTCCCTTTTAGATTGGGAGTGCTATGTGGAACAGCCTGTGACCTGTGGGATGTGGTCATATTCATAATAATTCTAGCTGGAATTACTATGATATACATGATGCTCATGATTATTCTCCATCACTACAAGTACATTTAGCATAGTGAAATAGCAGGGGGGGATATGTCCAGGAGGGACAGAATGAGGGAGGGAAGCGTTAAAAAAAAAAAAAATCATGTTAAATAAAAAGTAAAGAAAAAGAAAGAAGAAAAAAATAATAATAAAACAGTTTAAACTGCAAAATTGATGAGTTTCTTTTTTATTCCCTGATTTTGCGTGCTGCAAAACAACTGATCCGTGTTCGTTTGTCTCCATCTAGTGGACGAAACAAACCATTGCACCCACCTTATGAAGTAACAACAATGATTATTCCTACACTCACAGACCATGAAAAAGCAGTGATTTTGAGCTCAAATCAAATGGAAATGCAGTCAATGGAACCCAAAGACTGTTGTTAGCAGAAGTAATGTGTTTTAGTGTTCCGTCTTGGACATTGCCATCGTTTTTAGTTCTGTAGGCACGTCCAAACTATTCCACAGTGGGCCGAAAAAATCAGGTGGTTCGTGTTAGGCAGGGACCCAAGCGGTTAGAATATCCATCTGGTAAGGCATTAGAATGAAGAGTGCTCAAGGTACAAAGAGATCTATGGAAGATGTGTTGGAATCAGTTAGGGGGTTAGGTAATAGGGTTATAACCGCAATCCCCGGATTGGGGATCCTTCAGTCATCGTAAATAACATTGTCACCTGTAACTGAGAGTCCCTTTTAATTCAGAGGAGATATTTATTTTCTTTACAAACAAAACAAAACAAAACAAAACATACAAACAAATATTTACAATAAACAAAGAAGGGTGTGCAAAATAAAAATAACATGAGCTCTCTGTCCAGGACAAACGAGACGATGGGTCCCTGAGTCTGCGGTGTCACAAGTTTCACTGATCCTGTCTCTTTTCTGTTCTCTTTCTTTTTTCTTTTTTAAAATATCAGATTAGTTAATAGTTCAAAACCATTGTGGGTTTTCCTCTCAGTCGGCTCTGGTTGTTTCAGAGGTTTGTTTAAAAACCCACTTTGTGTTTTTGAGTGTTTGGAGGAGGGAAGATGAGTAAAAAAAAAACTTAAAAAAAGAACTGTATTTATTTTTCTTTCTCAAAACAAAATGCAAAATATTTACAAGCAAATAAAGAAGGGTGTGCAAAAATAAAACTCTCAAGAAACCAGACCTATACAGAACTTTAACCAAACAAGCCCCAGTGAGTTTCCAATACTGGAACCAGTAAAACCTCCTGTCTGTCTGCCACACTTCTTAGGAGTCTCTGCAGAACAAGGAGAAGGTGGCTGGCCATTCGGGTTAAAATCCCTGGCTTCACAGGTGCCTCTGTCTGCCGTGTCTCTTAGGAGTCTCTGAAGCTGATGCTTTGCTTCAACCAAGGGCTGTCCATCTTGTTGAAGAATGAGAGGGAGGGAAAAATCCACTAAACTGTGAAATCTCAGCAATTGTGACTTTAATAAGACTCTGCTGTGTTGGTCATACATTATAACCTGAGGCGTTTGACAGCAAACGATATTAGACATATTTAATTCGAATTCAGGGTTGGTCCCAATGCATCGTAATGCTTGTGACATTTAACCCCGCTGCTCTAAGGAACGATAACGAGAAAATCGTTCCTCCCCCTGTTACAAGACCGTTCCTCCCCCCTGTTACAAGACTGTATAACTCACCTGCCTCTCTCAGATCTACAATCACACAAGAACTGGACTAAATCTACCTGTTGAACATATACTTTGTCATATGTGATATGTGTTAATATAAACCCCATGTTGATATAATATATGTCATATGATTAATACAATGAGTTATTATTACATTGCTAATAATATTATATTACTTTTACACATTGCAATCATTATTATTATTACTATTGTATAACAATATACAAGACATTATCTATTGTATGAATATCTTCTTGTACAGTCAAGTTATCTATGTGTATACATGTATATCTGTTCAGTCATCATATTATATACATATATATATATGTATATGTATATATATATATATATATATATATATATATATATACACTACTCACAAAAAGTGTGGGATATTCGGCTTTCGGATGAAATTTCAGAATGCACCTAAAATGCACTCTAACATTTACAGGTGAACTTCATTTGACCTTGTAACTTGTGCACATGTCCAACTGTTCAATGTTTCAGTACTTATTGCATAACATGCAATTTTTTACATTTTCCATAAATTCAAATATCCCTAACTTTTTGTGAGTAGTGTATATAACTATTTCAAATAGTATGATGATGAATCAAGTGATGTTTGTACTATATTACAATAAAGTGGTTTTGTTTACCTTTTAGATTGGCAGTGCTGTGTGGAAAACCCTGTGACCTGTGGGATGTGTTCACATTTATAATGATTCTGTCTGCAGTTTGTATGATGTACATGCTGGTAATGATTATTCTCCATCAGTACTTACTGTGGGGGGGGGGGGGGTGTCCAAGAGGGACAGAATGAGGGAGGGAAGAGTTAAAAAAAAAAAAAAAAATCATGGTAAATAAAAAGAAAACAAAAAGAAAGAAGAAGAAGAAAAAATAAAACAGTTTAAACTGAAAAATTGATGAGTTTGTTTTTTATTCCCTGATTTTGCGTGCGGCAAAACAACTGATCCGTGTTCATTTGTCTCCATCTAGTGGACGAAACAAACCATTGCACCCACCTTATGAAGTAACAACAATGATTATTCCTACACTCACAGACCATGAAAAAGCAGTGATTTTGAGCTCAAATCAAATGGAAATGCAGTCAGTGGAACCCAAAGACTGTTGTTAGCAGAAGTAATGTGTTTTAGTGTTCCGTCTTGGACATTGCCTTTGTTTTTAGTTCTGTAGGCACATCCAAACTATTCCACAGTGGGCCGAGTGGCTGAAGGTTTCCTTTCCAACGAAGCAGCAGACTTGACTTCCCCCCTTTCTCTCCGTCTTAAGCATTCACTTGTTTATTCATGTAGTACTTCTTTTTTGTGTGTGGATTTTTTCAATATATATTGAATTGTTCATGACTTCATACATGTGTGCGTATTCTTTTTAATGATGATGAGAACACACTGTGAAACATGCAACATTAATCACTGCAATTCTTTTTTCTTTTTTTAAAATATCACAGTAGTTAATAGTTCAAAACCATTGTGGGTTTTCCTCTCACTCGGCTCTGGTTGTTTCAGAGGTTTGTTTAAAAACCCACTGTGTGTTTTTGAGTGTTTGGAGCAGGGAAGATGAGTTAAAATAAAAAAACCTTATTTATTTTTCAAAACAAAATGCAAACTATTTACAAGCAAATAAAGAAGGGTGTGCAAAAATAAAACTCAAGAAACCAGACCTATACAGAACTTAAACAGAACAGTAAAACCTCCACTCTGTCTCCCACATTCTTAGAAGTCTCTGAGGAACAAGGAGAAGGGGAAGAGAGCTGGCCATTCGGGTTAAAATCCCGGGCTTCACAGGTGCCTCTGTCTGCCATGGCTCTTAGGAGTCTCTGAGGAACAAGGAGAAGGGGAAGAGAGCTGGCCATTCGGGTTAAAATCCCTGGCTTCACAGGTGCCTCTCTCTGCCATGGATCTTAGGAGTCTCTGAAGCTGATGCTTTGCTTCAACCAAGGGCTGTCCATCTTGTTGAAGAATGAGAGGTGGGGAAAAATCCACTTAACTGATATAATATATGTCATATGATTAATACAATGGGTTATTAGTACATTGCTAATAATATTATATTACTTTTACACATTGCAATCATTATTATTATTATTACTATTGTATAACAATATACAAGACATTATCTATTGTATGAATATCTTCTTGTATAGTCAAGTTATCTATGTGTATACATGTATATCTGTTCAGTCATCATATTATATATACACATATTATTATTATCATTATTATTATTATTACATTATTATAAATATTGCCATTATATACTGTTATTATTACACACTGTTATTAACAATAACACCACCATCATGTCATCATTGTTTCATTGTATTGTTATTGTATTTTAATGTACCTGGCATTAATAAAGCCCATGTATTCAAGGTGTTGTCCTTTGTAGCAAAAACATCATTTATTTATTCCACTCACGCCACAGTCCCAACGGAATAACAAAAAGAGCAAAGATGTCCTGGAAACTGTACAGATAGTCTCTACTCACCACATCTTACTCCTGTTTGGTAAGGCAGGAGTATGCTGTGCTGGGTAGAGCCAATCTGTACAGTGACCAGGATCAGAGAAGCGAGTGGGGTTAGGCTTAAGTGTTAGTTTACTGGACTCTTTGGTCTGGCCTCTGTGGTCCTGGCAACTGTCTGGGTTGGCTCCATCCAGCAGAGCTGACTCCTGTCTTACCATACAGGAGTAAACTCTGCTGGATGGATCCAACCCAGACAGTTCCCAGGACCACAGAGGCACGCAAGCCTCCACTCCACGACAAGGCAGAGTCCATGTGGAGGAAAAAATGGGAACAGAAAAACAAAAATACAAAAGAAAATTCATGTCTTACACTGCGTATGATGAAAGGAAAAATAAAAACACAGGATGCCACATCGGGTCTTACACTGCCTGCTGGTCAAATGAAAACCAAAGAAAAAACAGGATGCGACATCCGGTCTTACGTAGAGGTCGCCTAAAAACACCTTTGCAAGTGCGGCCCCAGTGACAGCTTCCCCTGCCTCAAGTGCCTGGCATAAAGGAAACACTCGGTGTATCCTGTCTGCCTGCAGGGGTTGCCTGGTCCAGCGGAGGAGAGGAGGTGGCCTTTCCTCAGAGCTGGCGTTGTTTGCTGGAGCCAGGCCAAGGAATCCCCTTTGTTTTGTTAGAGTCTTGTCACTAACTGAGTTTGTATCCAGTGAGACACTCAGCTGGTTGTCCAGCGGGGAAAGGGGGCGACCGTAGAAAACTTCCTCCAGCGCCAGCTCACATTGAAATGCCCTCCATGTGGCATCAAATCGTCCAACAGCAATGTTGTTTCTGTAGGTGTCCTCCAGCCTGTCCAACAGGAATCCAATGACATCTCTGAACACACTCATAAGCCCGATTGTTTCACCGTCCATGAATGGCAGGAGGGAACGGAGCCCGTCTCCCGAAGGAAACGGGTGGTGCACGGTCAATCCCCCAGTACGTCCTGCCGCCTCGGTCCCAATCCCGGTTGCGTCTCCGGTTCCGGCCGTACCGGACCTGCTGCCAACCATCCTCATCAAAAAATGGCATGACTGCCAACTCCCTTAAAACAATACGAAAAAATCAAACAGTCGTCCTTTTTACCCAGCCAACATTTTTATGTGGGGCCTATGTGGGTACAAAGTGGGCTAAATAATGGGCCCCATATGGGATTCTCAGATCACACCCATATGGGATTGTCCGCGGGTTCCATGTTGGCCCCAAGCCAATTGCCCATGTGGGTTTAAGGCGGGATTACACACGGTTATAGGTAGGCCCCAGCTGGGCAAAACAGACAAGACCCATCTTGGTCCCAGCTTTAAGCCTTATGTGGTACCTACATGGGGACAGTATGGGCTGAAATATGGGTTCCAAGTGGGATTGTCCGCGGGTTCCATGTTGGCCCCAAGCCAATTGCCCATGTGGGTTTAAGGCAGGATTACACAAGGTTTTAGGTAGGCCCTAGCTGGGCAAAACAGACAAGACCCATCTTTAAGCCCTATGTGGGACCTACATGAGCTGAAACATGGGTTGCAAGTGGGATAGTCTGCGGGTTCTATGTTGGTCGCATGCTTGCCCATGTGGGTTTAAAGCAGGATTACACTAGGTGTTAAGTGGGCCCCAACTGGGTTAAATAGACAAGACCCATCTTGGTCCCAGCTTTAAGATCCCAGGTCTATGCTACTCCACTGACCATAATGAAAGGATTTGAATAATTTTCAAATAAAATGATACATGCGTCCCACTTTCACAAACCTTTTACCTTTTACAGATGTACACATACAAATATTGCCTTACAACATCCTAATTGAGCACTGAGTACAATTTGAATAAACATCCAACCTACAGCTGCAACAATTAATCAAAAAATAAATTATTAATCACCAACCAGTTTGAGTCAGGCTCTATCTAATTTAAAAAATGGCCACATTCTCTGATTTCAACTTTTTATTTATGAATATTTTCTGTTTTTTATATATTTTCCAACAAAATAATCAACAGATTTACTGGAAATTAAAATACAATGCAATATTATGTTTGACTGTCTGTGCCATTTAGAATTAAACAATGGCCAACTTCAGGGCCATATTGGCAAAAGTATGAAGAATATGATGGATAATCGTTATGGATTTTTAGCACAAGAAAATATTTATGAAGTACTTGAACTTAATAAAACATTTTATTATAATACTCCTTCATAATCATAATATATAATAGCTTTGTGAGGTGTGTACAAATAATCATAAAATAAAGTGATAAACATGTTTTCATATTAAAATGCCAAAATGCACTAAAAGCAATAACTGATGCACATTAATTGAGGCTTCAATGGTAGAATGCAGGCTTCAGATTTGAAATAAAAATGCTATTTATATGTATATATTTATTTAAACGTTAGTATTATTACTAAACAAATTAGGTGAGCAGTTCTCAAAATTGTGCAGTCCAGTATAAAGAGATTCCTTGCATTTTCATCTTGTGAGACATTTTTCCTCTAATTTACTTTAATTTTTCCAACTGACGGAAATCCATCAGGGCAATGGAGAACTTTAATCCCTGCAGATGAAATGTTAACTTCTCTAACTTACTTACCATACACAACTTTGAAAAGACGTAAGTCCTTAAACTTCTTTTTCTCGTGACGGCCAAACATGTTAAAGTCCAATACCAGCTCGTTTGACAGAATGTATTTCATCATTCGCCTCGTTGCATCATCTGCACTTGTGCCCCCTATATCTGCCACCATGGCAACCTAGGGATGAGAGCCAAAAGGAGAAAAAAAAGGCTTACATTGACTGCTAAGACAATAAGCTTCAAAGATTTAAAAATTCAGCTGGAAAGTCAACTAAACATTTGAAGTTGTAGCCTTTATGTAATTTACTGTAATGTAACACATTTAATTTTGTAGGCTAATGAAAATCAATTTGAAAAAAGTTAAAAACAAACAAACAAAAAAAACTTACAACAGCAGACATTAGACTGCGGTCCCCCAGTTTCTCCTCGAGAGCCTCAACATCTTCTTGAGTTTGCAGCGGGAAGACCACTCCATCAGGAACCTCCATCACTGATGCATCTTGCTTCTTCAGCAGGACATTTAGCATCTTACCATGAACCTTCTGGGTCTCCTTAATTTCTTCTACTATTGTAAGAAGTTTAGAGAACATGGCTTCACAACTGGGGCTTGCAACCCTCTGGACAGTGGAACAGGCAACTCGCTGGGCAGTGGGGCTGGTGAACTGCTGGACAGTTGAACCGGCGACTCGCTGGGCAGTGGGGCTGGTGAACTGCTGGACAGTTGAACCGGCGACTCGCTGGGCAGTGGGGCCGGTGACCTGCTGAACAGTTGAACCGGCGACTCGCTGGGCAGTGGGGCTGATGATCCGTCTCGTCATTTTCTTTGCTGCTGGCTCAAGGAGTTTTTCTGGGGGAGTGGGTGGGAGTTCGTCCTCTGAATCAGAATGCTCACTTGATTCTAGTTGCTTGCTCTGACTCTGGAAGAGTTTTGACCTTGCCCTAGAGAGGTTAATATAAAGATATATAAGTTGAACCATACCTACACTGTAAGAAATGACTGTGAAATTTACATAAAAACTATGTAAAATCACTACAGAAAAGTATTGTAAACGCAAAAACATATATGTTTTGTTTAAATTACAGTGAACTTTTATAAACTATTAAACAGAATGTTTTTGTTATATTTACAACAACAACATGTGATTAGAATCAAATTTAGTTGTGAAAACTACAAATATTGGTAACAAAAACTGAGAAATGTTGTAATACTCATAACAAAACAATGTTGTTAATTTGACATGCAAATATTGTAAAAACTATAGTTTTATTCAGTTTGTTTTGAAAAATACAAAAAAAAGTGTAAGTCACTTTACAAGTGTATGCTGTACTTTTAACATGATTGATGAAACAATGCAAATTGAGGTAATAAAAATGTTTCACACCAAAAAAAAAATCATTGTGAACCTGAGAGGCTCCCTATAGGCCTATTCATATACAAAAATATAGGCTACAATTATAATAATTTGTTTGGAAGATTTTTTGTTTCCCTCCTCACCTTACAGCTATTGATAAATATGATTGATAAAATAATATTAGTAATTTAAGAATTGTGTCATTACCACAGGCTAAACAACCTCCTCTAACCGCAGACTTGTAGTTGTAGGCTACTTCTTTCTCATTGTACAGTCCGCCTAATTTTGAATTTCAAAGTGCGCAGCTGAAGCTCGTCTCTGATTGGATAATGACGTGAGGGCGGAAGGAGCGGGAGAAGCTCCTCGTGCAGCGGCGCTTGCTGGACAGAGCACAGGAGCGGAGCAGAGCAGAAATCTTCGGACCACTGTCATTTTAAAAGTTTTTAGGACGAATCTAGGATTTTAACACAAGTTTTGTGGAGGATCTGCTGCTGTTTAATCGGAAAATCGAAAGTTTGCACAGTAAGCTTTGCCTACTTTTTTTCGAGACCAAAGGGAAATGTGTAAAAGCACATGGTGTAAGCTAGCACAAGTTAAGACCAGTACCTGCTAGCTAGATCAATTCGTGATAACTTAGTTAAGCGGAAAAGCACAGGCAAACACTTAAAATCTTAAAAATGATCACCTGCATCTTTTGTAAAAAGAAATTGAATACATTAAAGGGCTATGTACTACATTGCAGAGTGCATAGGAATGAGCCACGTTGTCTTTTCAAATGTGTTGGCGCCAACTGTAGTAAAACATTTACCACTTACTCAGCATTTAAGGGCCATTTTTATCGTGTGCACACTGCACATGCACCACAAGCTGCTAAAGCTGTTGTTGCAGATTTAAAATGTGCAGTTTCCTTATGTGCCTGTCATTTTCACACAGTGAGAGAGCTAGTGTCTCACTTAAATGATCATATTGGAGAGGGCAGGTCTGTGTCCTGTCCAGTAAGTGTTTGTAAGCAGTTGTTTACAAAAAAGTCATCATTTACTTCTCACATGTGTAGGAAGCATAAAGCATGCTCCCCTGAAAGTATTGATGACGTGTACAGAGAAACTCGCCCTCATCCCCCAGATGTCATTGACACTACAGATGATTCAGAAAACACACATGAAGCCATGCCAACAACTAGTGCAGCTAGTGATATGCCAGAGAACGATAGTCAGTCTTATCTTAGAAACATGTGTCTCTTTTACCTTAAACTGCAAGGTCAGCTGCTTATTCCTGCCTCTACTATACAGACTATTGTTGAGGAAATGCAAAATGTGCATGACTTAGGTCAAGCCTACACAATAACAAAAGTATGTTCTTTATTAAAAAATGATTTGAGCCTATCAGATGAAGCAGTCACTAAAATCTGTGACTGCATTAAAGAGTCAGATTTGTTCTCTGCCTGTCATCAGGGACCATTAAGAACAACATACTCTAGAAATCGGACATTCACAAAAATGTTTAAATACACAGAACCCCAAAAAGTGGCATTGGGAATGGATGAAAACATGACACAAAAATATGCCTACTACATACCAGTGGCCGAAACTCTGAAGAGCTTTTTACAGTCACATTTAGGGAGGAATGCACAGTCACAACAGTTTAGAGAACCGGATGGAGAGGTTTTTAGGGATTTATATGATGGACAAAATTTCAAATTTCACAAGTTCTTTAATGAAAACCCTGAAAGCCTCAAACTGATTTTGTACCAAGATTCATTTGAAATTGTGAATCCCCTCGGTTCTGCTAAAAAGACACACAAAGTTCTTGCAGTCTATCTTTCAGTAGCAAATTTACCCATTCATTTGCGTTCAAACACTGATAATATGTTTTTAGTCTTGTTGTGTATTGAGAATGACCTGAAGCATTTCGGAATAGCCAAAGTTTTCTCAGAGTTGTTGGCAGATCTGAAATCCTTGGAGACAGATGGAATAAATCTAGATGGAGAAACAGTGAAAGGTGGTCTTTATTGCATTGCTGGGGATAACTTGGGTTCTCACTGCATAGGTGGGTTTACCGAGAATTTCAGCTGTTCTAAATATTTTTGCAGGTACTGTGAAATCACAAGAAGTGAGTTCGAGGCTGATCCGAATGCCTGTGGTCCTCCACGCACCCCAGAGAGGTATGACACGGCTGTTGCTGATCTCCAGGCTGAAAACCTCCAAGGCGTCAGAGGAATAAAGGTAAACTCTGTCTTTAATACCCTTGAGTCTTTTCACGTTTCCCAGCCTGGTCTCCCGCCTTGCTTAGGTCATGACCTTTTTGAGGGAGTCTTGTCATATGATCTAGCACTGTACCTGAAAAACATTATAAAAAAGAAAAAATGGTTCACATACTCACTCTTAAACAGGCGCATCAAACAGTTTAAATATAAAGGATCTGAAGCACAGACAAAACCATGTGCTGTGAACCCTGACAGAGCCAAGTTATCAGGGCAAGCCATTCAAAACTGGAACCTTTTGAGATTGCTACCAGTTTTGATTGGTGACAAAGTGCAAAACCATGAGGATGAAGTATGGCAGTTAGTTCTCCAGCTAAAAGACATTATGGATCTTATTTGTGCTCAGAACATTTCCTTGTCCCAGATAGCATATCTTGACACTTTGATCCAGGAATATTTGGAGTTGAGAAAGATGTTGTTTCCTGAAAATCAACTAAAACCCAAGCACCACTATTTGCGCCACTATTCAGCACTGTTCTTGAAATTTGGTCCATTGATTAGGTTATGGACGCTTAGGTTCGAAAGCAAGCACAGTTATTTTAAAAGATGTGCCAGACACCTCAAAAACTTCAAAAACATTTGTCAAACTTTGTCAGAGCATCATCAGATGTATCAGGCATATCTTTTAGCTGGGCAAGAATGCAGTAAACTACTGCAAGTGAAGGACAGCTGTGCGTTTTATCCCAGCCTCTACAGTGACACTATTAAACATGCAGTCAGGGAGTTAGCCTTTTCAGAAAGTAACACCACAGTTACCACAGACATTCAGTACAAGGGCACTGCATATAAAAAAGGACAGTTTCTTGTGTACAGAAATAATGAGTATATGGAGTTTGGTGAACTTCTACTCATCTTGATTAAAAATGACACATCTGTGTATGTTTTGATGGATATCCACAAAGGTATCTTCCTCTCAGAATACCATCTGTACTCTGTGACAAAGGACAGTCTTGGGTTACAGTGTATCAACATTAATGACCTGCCCGATTTCTATCCTCTGGTATCATACATTCTTGATGGATACCAAGTCATACCACTAAAACACAGTATTGTGGAAAAATAAAGTCCAATCAAAGCTCACTTACTTCTCACTGCAAATAGTGTTAGCTGATGCATCTCCCTTCTCTGTTAAGTGTTAAGCGTACTGTATGTACTGACTATATACTATATTTTTTTCTGTTCTGTTTGAAGGTGGCATTTCTTCTTCAGTGCAAGTATGAGTGACTCGGAGCAAACCTTCCTAGATGTCGCCATCACAGAAGTCCTACCAGAACTTCAAGCAGTAAACAAAAACATCCTGGAAGAGCACTTGCAGTCCATTGGAGTCGAGACGTATGATGATCTACGCTTCGTAACAGAGACTGATTTGATGACAGCATTAAGACCTATCCAAGCCAGAAAGCTTCTTTCCGTTTGGAAACGGAAATGTAAGTACAAACACCACACAACACACAACTATTTGAAAATCAAAAGCAGACAATGGAATATATTGTACTGTGAATCATAATGTTTTGTTTTTTCGTTGTTTTTTTTTTGTCATTTAAAGACCAAACTCCAGAGAACAGCTCACTATCATCTGTGGAAGCCTCACCTATCCAGTCGCTGTCATCGCTCTCTGTTTCACCCCGAAGTTCACCGTCAACCTCCTCCAGCAGCCCAGGACTTGACACACAGTGGGAAGACAACTTTGAAATTCCATGGAGTAAATTTCCTGAGGAAGTGATGCATTCTTTGGAGAGGGGGAAAAGGCCAGGCCCAAAACTGAGGAGGCAAATGGTCCGTATTGTTGTGACTGAGATGATGGAAAAATGCCCTCATGTAGGTAAAAAGCATTCAACTGATGTTGCAAAAAAAATGGTGGCAAAATTTCCCAAATCTCTGCAAGATGTAATAGAGGGTGATGTTGTTGGAGCAGGTTACCATTCCCTCATAAAACAATTGCAAAACAGAATTGAAAATGTGAGGCGCACTTCGACCCCCAAAATAAGAAAAAGAAAACATCAGAATGACTCAGACCACACAGACGAGATCCCAATAGAAGAGAGAGCACACATTTGTTACTTCTAGGCTGGACTATTGTAACTCATTGTTATCAGGCTGCTCCAATAAGTCTCTTAGGACTTTGCAGCTAATTCAGAATGCTGCTGCACGTGTTCTGACAGGAACCAAGATCAGAGATCACATCTCTCCCATTTTGGCTTCCTTGCATTGGCTACCTGTTAAATCTAGAATAGAATTTAAAATTCTTCTCCTTACATACAAAGCTCTTCATGGTCAGGCACCATCATATCTAAAAGAGCTCATAGTACCTTACTACCCCTCTAGAACACTGCGCTCTCAGAATGCTGGGTTCCTTGTAGTTCCTATAGTTTCCAAAAGTAGATTGGGAACCAGAGCTTTCAGTTATCAAGCTCCTCTTCTGTGGAACAAACTACCATTTTGGGTTCGGGAGGCAGACACGGTCAACACTTTTAAGAGTAAACTTAAGACTTTCCTTTTTGATAGAGCTTATAGTTAGGGCTGGCTCAGGTCATCCCTTAGTTATGCTGCTATAGGACTATACTGCCGGGGGACTCCTCCTTTCAGGGTTATGCCTAGCCAGGCACGGTATTGGTTGAAGATGCAGTCACATCTCCCTTTACTGAAAACCCTCTCTCTCTCTCTCTCTCTCACCATCACCACCATCTGTAAACATACATGTCTGTCATACATGTACATTAATGCATCTTACTAACTAAACTTCTTCCCCGGAGTTTCTGTGCTCTTTCGTCCAGCAGGTTCTCGTGGATCGTGACTGCTGCTGTGGTCCTGCATGACGTCCACTACATATATTATTACTGTCATTAATGTTACCAGATCTCCATTACAGTTTATAGTAACTTAGTTAATGATTTGCTGCTGCTGTGCATCTGTGTCTCTCTATCTCTACCACAGGTTCCACTGCTACTGTAATCATTTTATCATTCATTGTAATCCATTGTCATTTTTCATTGTAATTACACAAAATGTTTCTGTTGACTTGTTGACTGTACACGTGACATCTATTGCACGTCTGTCCGTCCTGGGAGAGGGATCCCTCCTCTGTGGCTCTTCCTGAGGTTTCTTCCACTTTTTTCCCTGTTAAAAGGGTTTTTTGTGGGCAAGTTTTTCCTCACTCGAACCGAGGGTCTAAGGACAGAGGGTGTCACTCCCTGTACAGATTGTGAAGCCCTCCGAGGCAAAATGTATTTTGCGACTTTGGGCTATACAAATAAAATTTGATTTGATTTTATAAAAAATTTGAATGCAGGACACTTACGGATGCATTAAATGGAATGTGAAATTCCTGCCACTTGAAGAAACTCAAGAAAGCCAGCAGCAAAAGATGGAAAAACTCAAGATGATGTTCCAAAACTCTGATGCCAATCCAGAGGAGGTAAAATGTCTAATGAAGTCCACTTTTTACACACAGCGTCAGCATGTCAACCAGGGAAAAAGTATCAAATGCCTGAGAGAGGAGTGGCCGTTTTTGTTTGATGAACTTGGCATGTCAGTACACTTCATGGAACTCACTGGGATTGACCTCAAAGAGACATTCACACGAAATTTGGATTTGAAGGGAAAAAGGCTTCACGACTACTTGACCACAGTTTGTGTCAACAAGAACAAGAAGTTCCTTCAGAATTATGCAAGGCTTCAGAGGATGCGGGGACCGCGGAGTGGCTGTTCAGATGATGTGATAGAGATGCTCCTGCTTCTGCTCAGCTACTTCGATGAGAAGGAGGAGTCCATGTTCTTCCATGTCGAAGATACATGTCTGGCAGAAGAGGTCCAACTGGAGCAAGTGCCTCTGACACCCGCTGTTATTGTCTGTGGTAAGTCTGTTTTCATATCTCTCTTTTTTTTTTTATTGCACTGTTTATAGATTTTGTCATGTGAGTGCAGCGCTTATTAATATAACCTGTTAAATATTTTGTTAATAGGACAGTCCTGCTATTCCTCAACAAGGTACATGCTGAGTCTGGATCGGAACCTTACCAACACAAACATCTCCTCCTTCATCCCTGCATTGTGCCTCATGTTTGGGAGCTACTACTGTTTCAATATCCATTATCCATCTGAGCTGGCTTCAACTCTGGAGTTTCTTCAGCGGTGAGTAAACATGGCTTACTCATTTCTCTGACCTGGGACTCTGGGACCTGGAGTCTGGCTCTGAGGTCCTGGTCGTAACCCTTTGGTGCAGGTCCAGGAACGAAGGTGTTGTAGTTATGAAACTTAACCAGATGAAATATGCCTTTAACATTACATTACATTACTAAAACCTATCCAATCAAAATCCAAAGTCTGGAAAGGTTTTTTTTACATGGTTGGTTGTTTTTACTTGTCAATATTACTGAGTAGCGCCCACCTCAACTTTTCACATTGTCCTTTATGGAGTCGCACAGCTCACACGAACATACACGCAGAGCAAGCATATTTTAGCTCTCAAACTATCAAAGTAATCACGGAAAAAAGTACGAACAGTGAGACAAGCAGTCTTCCCAGAGCAAAAGACTTTGATTTTGTGCAAGGAATTACAAGAAGAAAATGCTTAATATGCTTTAATATGCTTTTATTCTACAGGTGTTTTTTCTCCATAAATCCAGAAAAAGGAACCAAAGTAGAGAATAAAAACTCCAAGCGTGCTCTCAACGTGAACCCACGAGTCCTCACCCTGATACAGGAACTCTCCGATCACGAGTGGCTTTGAGCCTAAATGTGGACTCTTTCTGTGGACTCTGGCTATTTGTTTGAGAAGAGGTAGGCTTTGTTAAACCCATGTGTATTGTTGTAATCATCTCCAGGTCTTAATGGTGCACTATGTAACTTTTTCTGGCCACCTGCTTGTTTCATGAAGATGTTCTTTCTTTGCAGGAATGTTCCACACTATGGTATAAAACTTATCTATCTTGCATTTATTCAATTAGAACTGTTTTATTGCAAAAAAAAACCATTAACATTCTTACTGTGAGGGGGCTCACCTCACCATACCTGTAACTTGGCCTGTTGGCATCACCTGATTGTCTCCATGGAGATAAGTTTCATGCCATACTGTGGAACACCAGGGAGAGTGTGGGTTCTTGTTGTGAATTGGGTTGTTGTGCAAGCACTTAAAATTTGAGACAAAAATGTCCAGATTTAAAGAGCCTAATCTTCTGGAGGTAAAAATGCTCCCAATTGTTTTATGCCATATACTGTTGAACATTCCAGACAGGGAGTGTCGGTTGTTGTTGGGCACCTGGCACTTAAACAAATGTCCAGATTTAAAGAGGCTAATCTTCTGGAGTATTTCAACCTGTATTCAGTCAAAAGATCCATTACATGTTCCTTCTTTGCATCTTGTATTAAAAAAAGAAGAGGAAAAAAAAAAATCCAAATTGTTTTGAACTATTAATGATGGATGTTAAATAAATGTTCCAAAAGTGATATTTTCCTCTTGTCTTTTCTCAATATGTATTTTTGTTTTGGTGTACACATAGTAGAAATAATTTTGCAGGTTTATATGTGAAATTTTACATAATAACTGGATTATTAAAACATAAAAATACAGCATATTATGAATAGATTTTATGTATAATATACAGAACAGCTCCATTTAAAATGCAAAGTTTTACTGTTGTTCTACCAGTTTAAATTTGTTTTTTGTTTGATATTTCCCTGTTAATTTTATCATTTATTGATGCACAATAAGCAACTATTACATGTAAAAAATACAGGAATTGGTCTGTTTATATACAACACCGTTATGCGAAATTAACACGTTTTTTTTGTATACTTAACAGTTTTTTAATGTCTCTCTCTCTCTCTCTCTCTCTCTCTCCCCACCATCACCACCACCATCTGTAAACATACATGTCTGTCATACATGTACATTAATGCATCTTTACTAACTAAACTTCTTCCCCGGAGTTTCTGTGCTCTCTCGTCCAGCAGGTTCTCGTGGATCGTGACTGCTGCTGTGGTCCTGCATGACGTCCACTACATATATTATTACTGTCATTAATGTTACCAGATCTCCATTACAGTTTATAGTAACTTAGTTAATGATTTGCTGCTGCTGTGCATCTGTGTCTCTCTATCTCTATCACAGGTTCCACTGCTACTGTAATCATTTTATCATTCATTGTAATCCATTGTCATTTTTCATTGTAATTACACAAAATGTTTCTGTTGACTTGTTGACTGTACACGTGACATCTATTGCACGTCTGTCCGTCCTGGGAGAGGGATCCCTCCTCTGTGGCTCTTCCTGAGGTTTCTTCCACTTTTTTTCCCTGTTAAAAGGGTTTTTTGTGGGCAAGTTTTTCCTCACTCGAACCGAGGGTCTAAGGACAGAGGGTGTCACTCCCTGTACAGATTGTGAAGCCCTCCGAGGCAAAATGTATTTTGCGACTTTGGGCTATACAAATAAATTTGATTGATTGATTGATTGATATTAAAATAGAACTAGATTTCCATAGGAATTTAAAATAGGTGTCGTGGATCACAAAATTCACAATCTGAATGACATTACAGTTTTAAGTCACGATTCAGCTCATTTTTCGGATCAGCAAATGAGGAAAAAAGGATAGATTAGAGTTGACTGTCTGTAGTTATTACAATGGCAAACATAATATGAATATGAATCAAAAATGATTGTTTAGAAGTCACAACTAATAGCCAATCAACACAGACAGACATGCACATACAGTATACATAATATGAAGTGGATGTCTAATCTGCAGAGGCAGTGTTTCCCCTATATTCATTCAGTAGCGGCGCAGCGCCGTTGCTAGATTACGAGCGCTGCTGCTGAAATTTCACAAGATCATTAATATGAATGTGCTACTGATCATTTTTACTCTTTGAACTGTGCGAGCACAACAACACACAACGTTATTTTGGACTTGTTTTGAGTCATTAACTAGCGCAGCAAATCCTACGTAAAGTAACGTTTTAGTTTATGCATGGTCTATGTATGAGGAGAGGAAGGAGGAGAGGAGCAGGGAGAGGAGCAGGGAGAGGAGTGAAGAGAGGAACAGGGAGAGGAGTGAGGAGAGGAGCAGGGAGAGGAGTGAGGAGAGGAAGGAGGAGAGGAGCAGGGAGAGGAGTGAAGAGAGGAACAGGGAGAAGAGTGAAGAGAGGTGCAGGGAGAGGAAGGAGGAGAGGAGCAGGGAGAGGAGTGAGGAGAGGAGCAGGGAGAGGAGTGAAGAGAGGAGCAGGGAGAAGAGTGAGGAGAGGAGCAGGGAGAGGAGTGAAGAGAGGAGCAGGGAGAGGAGTGAGGAGAGGAGCAGGGAGAGGAGTGAGGAGAGGAAGGAGGAGAGGAGCAGGGAGAGGAGTGGAGAGAGGAACAGGGAGAGGAGTGAAGAGAGGAACAGGTAGAGGAGTGAAGAGAGGAGCAGGGAGAGGAGTGAGAAGAGGAGCAGGGAGAGGAAGGAGGAGAGGAGCAGGGAGAGGAGTGAGGAGAGGAGCAGGGAGAGGAGTGAGGAGAGGAGCAGGGAGAGGAGTGAAGAGAGGAGCAGGGAGAAGAGTGAGGAGAGGAGCAGGGAGAGGAGTGGAGAGAGGAACAGGGAGAGGAGTGAAGAGAGGAGCAGGGAGAGGAGTGAGGAGAGGAACAGGGAGAGGAGTGAGGAGAGGAAGGAGAAGAGGAGCAGGGAGAGGAGCAGGGAGAGGAGTGAGGAGAGGAGCAGGGAGAGGAGTGAAGAGAGGAGCAGGGAGAAGAGTGAGGAGAGGAGCAGGGAGAGGAGTGAAGAGAGGAGCAGGGAGAGGAGTGAGGAGAGGAAGGAGGAGAGGAGCAGGGAGAGGAGTGGAGAGAGGAACAGGGAGAGGAGTGAAGAGAGGAGCAGGGAGAGGAGTGAGGAGAGGAACAGGGAGAGGAGTGAGAAGAGGAGCAGGGAGAGGAAGGAGGAGAGGAGCAGGGAGAGGAGCGAGGAGAGGAGTGAGGAGAGGAGCAGGGAGAGGAGTGAGGAGAGGAGCAGGGAGAGGAGTGAAGAGAGGAGCAGGGAGAGGAGTGAGAAGAGGAGCAGGGAGAGGAGTGAGGAGAGGAGCAGGGAGAGGAGTGAAGAGAGGAACAGGGAGAGGAGTGAGGAGAGGAGCAGGGAGAAGAGTGAGGAGAGGAGCAGGGAGAGGAGTGAGGAGAGGAGCAGGGAGAAGAGTGAGGAGAGGAACAGGGAGAGGAGTGAGGAGAGGAGCAGGGAGAAGAGTGAGGAGACGAGCAGGGAGAGGAAGGAGGAGAGGAGCAGGGAGATGCGCAGGGAGAGGAGTGAAGAGAGGAACAGGGAGAGGAGTGAGGAGAGGAGCAGGGAGAGGAGTGAGGAGAGGAGCAGGGAGAGGAAGGAGGAGAGGAGCAGGGAGCAGGATCTAGAGACACACTGAAAAGGGTAATTTTAATAAAAGTCATTATGAATTGATTTCTGGCCTCACCCTCATGATTTCTACAAGTACTGTTTGTATTTGTTGTACTTCTATAAGACTGACCTGAGAACAGTCTACAGGGAGAGCATCAATAACCGCCTCACTGCTGAGCTCCACTACAGAAGAGCTCTGGAGCTTTATACAACAAGCTCAGAAAAATTAAATGCTCACAGGCTGATGTAGGCTGTGTCATCAAGACTTCTGACTTGTAAATAAATAAAGGGTCTGAGTAAATTTCTGTGTTACAACATCAAAAGCTGTAATTTGAGACAAAATACAAACATGTATAATCCTGTCATTCCAAGGTCATTTCATTTGAAACTATTTTCACTCGCATGAATACGGGTCGACGTCACATCCTCGTGGACACAGCAGCACAGCTGCTGAAAAAAATTCTAGGGGAAACACTGAGAGGGATAGTGTGGTTGCAGGTATCCAACCAAACAGGAGCACACCCACAACTATCACATGCGTGAGGACTGAAATCAATTTAATTGAATGAATCAAGTTTGGTGTGATCCTGCTTGTTTGGAATGACGATCTGCGGCTGCACCAGCCCTTGACAAATTAGCTCAGACAACCCTGTAGAGAAAAATTAACACAAAAAAGAATAAGTTCAGGATCACAGGGGCTTTAAAGTAAGTAAAGGAAATAGATAGAGCAGAAGTTAATGAGGAAAATCAAAGTTACCTGCATTTCCCATCACACGCACATTACACAGAATCCAGTTTTCAGCTGGCGTTGTGCCCTCTTTCACAGCCTTGGTCACATTTAGCAACGTGGCTGGTGGCCACCAGCATAATTTTCCGTCAGTGCCCTCGAACCACTCTGATGGAATGATGTCCACCTGCTTGCAGCCATCATGGTCAATTTCATCCACAAACTCCACCACACTGAATGAGGGCATCCTGCAAAGTTCATCATGTTATGTGCTGTGTAGCTGAGGCAGAGCCACAAACATTTTCCGAAGAGGCAATAATAGCAGTGGTTTTGTGAAGTCTGTTACTGGAGCACTGGCAAGCTGACCAGACAGTTTTGATAGTAAACAAACTCCAAGACATGTTGATGCCATGGGGTACTTGAAAAAACATGCCCCTGTCTCAAAAAGTTCATACACTACATGTATTTCTGCAGTGGAATGCACAATGTTCCTCACAATTGCAACTCTGCCCCCCAGTTCAAAACAATTGGAACCACTGGAGTTTGAGATTATTGTGTCTTTGAGTTTATACATTTTATATTGAACACCCTGTTGCATGGAAACATCTGTTGGCAGTGGTCCGGATGCATGGGGCTGTTTCAGTTCAACATCTTCAGGCATGTCTTTTGACATGTGAGGAAATAATTGTCTTTCATAGACACGTCTGACAATTTGTTGGACAGGACCCTGTGGTCTTCTCACCATTTTTTTCAACTGTCCCAAATAATTCTCAAAAGGAAAAAATGAAACTGAATCCAGAGGGCCATATTTTTCAGCATCATCTGCTAAATGTATAAGACTGTGTGTATTGTTAACCAGAAATTTAGTTCCATATATCTTAGCAAAGTTAGTAACAAAGAATCGTAACAATTTTCTGGCATAACCACAGAACTCTCTACAAAGAGGCGACAGAAGTATTCTCATAGCACATGACAAAACCAGGAAGTTTCTGTAATGTTGATTGGGCAATCTTTCAAAAAGCACAACTGGCCCTGTATATAATAAGAATTGCCTGAATTCTGTAGCCTTCCACTGGCTGTACTCGGACAAAGATCTTGGCTTTCTGGAGAAGCTCCGGGGTAAGCTTTGTCTACACAGTTTCAAGTGATCAGAGATGGCGGAAAGGGCAGAAGATGGAACCCGACATTGCAATGGCCCCTTAAACCACAGAGCAATCAATTTACGCATAATGCCCAAGCAAACTAAATGCATGTAGTCCAGAGGAAAAGCAGAAACCATACCAATGTCTAGCCCTTGGAGAGGTGATTTAGAGTGATGGTGGTCTTCATCAGACATTTGTTCAAACTGAGTGTCTGTCCTCAGGCTGGAATCCATCTCCGGAAACACAACTCTACTGTCAACATAAATGCCATACTGTGTGCAACGCTCACAAGATAGGGTTAGGGTAGGGTAATCTATCTCAATGACTCCCCCCTCGTGGTCTGACAACACACAAGGTTTGGTGTAGGGAGCCAAGGGCAAGGCACTGACACCAGGAAATGCTGTTAACCCAAAGCCCAAGCCCCCGACAACACCCTCCGAATCAATAAGAAATGATGGTATTACCCACCAAATGACTCTGAGCGTCAGTTGCAAGAACCACTGATCAAACTCGGCTCCCCAGAAGTCTCTCCAGGAGATAGTGGCCACATTCGCGGTGCGTCAGCAAGGAACCGCCCACCCAGGTAAAAATTCACTCTAGATGATCCTAAACCAACCAAAAAAAACCCTATTCGGGTCCGTTTTAAGTCTTAATCCACTTAAGATCCCCGATCCGAGCCCAACAGCGTCTGGTTCGAAAATGATGTCCCGCATGACTTGGTTTAATGATGATAACAAAAACGATGATATTCATCCTGCATAAAGAATCCCCCATAGAGGGATATCCTTCTGCTTTTTCTTTACAGGCAAGACCTTCCGAATCACTGTGCCGCGATGGTTTTATCCACCGAATGACTCCGAGTGTCCGTGTTCCGAGAAGGACTGACTCACTCGGCTCCCCAGAAGTCTTTCCAGGAGATAGTAGCCACATTCGCGGTGCGTCAGCAAGGAACCGCCCACCCAGGTAAAAATTCACTCTAAATGACCCTTAACCAACAAAAAAACCCTTTTCGGGTCCGTTTTAAGTCTTAATTCACTCAAGAACCCCGATCCGAGCCCAACAGCGTCTAATTCGAAAATGATGTCCAGCATGACTTGGTTTAATGATGATAACAAAAATGATGATATTCATCCTGCATAAAGGATCCCCCATAGAGGGATATCCTTCTGCTTTTTCTTTACAGGCAAGACCTTCCGAATCACTGCGCCGCGATGGTTTTATCCACCGAATGACTCCGAGTGTCCGTGTTCCGAGAAGGACTGACTCACTCGGCTCCCCAGAAGTCTTTCCAGGAGATAGTAGCCACATTCGCGGTGCGTCAGCAAGGAACCGCCCACCCAGGTAAAAATTCACTCTAAATGACCCTTAACCAACAAAAAAACCCTTTTCGGGTCCGTTTTAAGTCTTAATCCACTCAAGAACCCCGATCCGAGCCCAACAGCGTCTAATTCGAAAATGATGTCCAGCATGACTTGGTTTAATGATGATAACAAAAATGATGATATTCATCCTGCATAAAGGATCCTCCGTAGAGGGATATCCTTCTGCTTTTTCTTTACAGGCAAAATGCCCTCCACATGCTCAAAAACATCAGTAAAAAGTGCTGTCATCTGTATTCAAACTTTTGAGTGTCACATGGAAAAAATGTGACACTCGTTCCAGGGAATGTGGTTTAGAGCACGTTGTTCAGTTCTGAGTTGAATGGACATGATTTTGTGTGACATTTTTTCAGACATGTTAAACAGTCTGCCATTTGGCCATCTGTTGGCTTTTGACAAGGGCCATATCTAGGCAACGGTAGCTTGTAGAGACTTGGGAGTGGGACCGTTGGATTCAGCGTGAAGACAAATGAGGGGGTAGGCCGGAGCTCACATCTCTCCTGCACACTAAATTTTTTTGAGTGCCTGCAGAGACGCGCGGCCGGCACCGTCGGAACGCCCTCGGCACCCTCTACCACATATCCTAAGCCCGCGGCCCTGGATAGATGGAAATGTGGAATTCCACATTTACATCTATGCAAACCAGCCGACCTCCTGAAGTGTACCATCAATTTTGCGGCACTTCCTGTTGGTCTACATTCACCATATTTGACTCACTCCATCATGGGGATGCTGGCTTTCAGGCAACAGTGGTTGCTTGTCTCTAGGTGGTCATACGGTTGAGTAGGGCCATGAAATGTCACTCGACTAGGCCCCGTTTGTGGATGACCTCTTGACCTGGAAACTAAGATTGCCCCAACTCCTCGACCGAGAGGCTTTCGGACACAGGTCCGGTTGTTCCCGAAAGCTCTTGAAGAGCTCTATGACATATGTGAGAATCAGCCCCGTAGGTCAATGTTTTGGTCAAAAGTTCCAACACGGCCCCAGACTCTCAGAGCCCATGAAGAATCATAGACCCTGACTCCATCTTGCCAAACAAGGTGAATGGGGCAAACTCGGCCATACTGCATCTTAGAGCCATGACCCAGGCACCGACGGAAAGGTCTCGTCGAACCGATTCGCCCCGTGTTGGAATCGCGGCTGCTGTTCCCTCCTGTGTGGAGCTAGGGGGCGCCGAAGTTTGAGATCTTTCACCTCGTTAAGTGCTGTATCTCCATAATGAAAGCAGTCAGGGGTGAGATAAAGACATCTTTGGAGAGCTCTCAGAGGGCTCTACCACATATGTGAAAGCCACGTAGGTGGCGCTCTTCTAGAGCAAAGTGTTTAATGGAAAGGGCTATAAGAAGGGGACCCAGACATTCTGAAAGGCCTCGACGAGGCGAGCGCGGCAATGCCTCGGATGTCCTCCTTCATGCAGCATTTATGATCATAGAACTCCACTTCCATATTTCCATCTATGACTCTTCTGAATAGATGGAAATGCGGAAGCGGGAAATTTTCCCGCCTCCGCATTTCAATCTATGCAAATGAGGTGACCTCCTGAAGTTTGCCATCAATTTTGAATCACTTCCTGTTGGTCTACATCCACCATATTTGACTCAGTCAGCCATGGCGATGCTGGCTTTCAGGCAACAGTGGTTGCTAGTCTCTAAGTGGTCATATGGTCGAGCAGGGCCCCGAAATGGCAATCGACTAGGCCCCCGCTCTTTGACGACCTCATGACCTGTGAGCTAAATTGCCCTGACGAGGCGAGCGCGGCAATGCCTCGGATGTCCTCCTTCATGCAGCTGGGAAGCTTAAATTTTTGAAGGGCTCTATCTTCTCAACGGAAGTAGAAATATATGTGAATATGTTATTTGTCCAGTGTAATTCCAAATTTTGTAGATGACAACCTGGACTTCATTTCCCCACAGGACCTAGCACAACAGCAGCAGCATTAGCAGCACAGCAGCAGCAGCAGCAGCAGCAGCAGTAGCAGCTTGGTAAGTTTGCTCTGTAATTTCTTGATTTTTGTCAGACACAAAGTGTTGATACCTGAGTGCTTTTGCTCCATTTCAGTATCTAACATATCAATATCACCTTTGGTGTTGTTTTTTCATGCATTTCTAATTGTTCCAAAAGTTGACTTCTACCACATGGTCAGCACATGCTTGGTAAAATGAAATATATGTGAATATGGAATTTGTCCAGTGTACTTCCAAATTTTGTAGATGACAACCTGGACTTCCTTTCCCCACAGGACATAGCACAACAGCAGCAGCATTAGCAGCATGGTAAGTGTGTGTACCCTGTAATGTCTTGATTTTCTCAGACACAGTGTGTTGAAACTTCATCATCATTCTAATCTTTTCAAATTTTTTTGTCACAGCGCCACCTATTGTAAAAAGAAAGTAATTATTTTTTTTCTTTTTATCTACAGGCCACAAAATTGTGTGGATTGTGCTTTAGAAGTTATGTTAATTTAAAGCAGCACTTGAATGTTTCGCACACTGTTCCCAATAAGGAGGAATTTTATCTTTTGATAAAATATGGGAATGCTAGGTAAGAACATACATAACATTTATTCATATTAAAAAGAAAATGTGCTTGTCCATATTTCTTCACAAATTTATTCAATATTCCCTACTCCAGGACAACTGAACCGTTAGACTGCCCAGTGTGTGACAAGCGTGGATTAGTTCGTCTGGATAAACATTTGCAGGACATACATTTTTTTAGCCCAGAGGTAAGTGCAAATGCACAGTAATTCTTGCAAATGTAATCTTTAATCACGACAAATTATTTTTGTGTCAAAATCTGTCACTTTTATATTAATAGGAAAGAGAGCCACTGCTTAAGACTGCCAAGAGGCAGTGCATAAAAAAAGAATTTGCTGCTCTCCGCCGCACTGCTCCTCAAATTCCATTGCAGTCAAGTTTGGACATGGATCCTGATGGTAATTTTACACTATGATGTATTAATGTGTTTGTGTGTTCTAATAGATGGAAATATGGAAGCCATAGATTGAAATATGGAAGCCAATCTAAGACTCCCTTTCATATTTCCATCTATTAGATTGAAATATGGAAGCCGTAGATTGAAATATGGAAGCCGTAGATTGAAATTTGGAAGACGTAGATTGAAATATGGAAGTGCCTTAACCTATCAAGTTAGATAGGATATAGATGGAAATATGGCATAGATGTATTAATGTGTTTGTGAAAGATTGAATGTATAGTAAACGGGTCTTTGACATGTATTTTCCAATTCATTACAGACGAAGTGCATGGCGGATTACATGAAGGAATGCCCCTTGGGGAAGAAGATATGCCCCTAGAGGATTCTGGTCAACCTGAAATTGGTCGACCCGCTTCATCGTCAACCCCCCAAAAAGCACACATCAGCCCTGGTGGTCAGAAAATCTCGCACGGTGGAGAGACACCCTGCTCCACCGTACACACATCCTCCTCTGGTGACAATGCATACTTAACCGGTGTCAACGGATCCTCCTCCAGTGGCCAGACCGCCTCCGCTGGACAGACACTCTCCTCTAGTGTCCCAGTGTCGACACAACCTCCTCCTGTGCCCCTATGTCCTCCTCCACTGCACACACATCCTCCTCTGGTGTTGACATGACCTCCTCCAGTGGCCAGACCCCCTCCTGCTCCTCTAGTGGCCTTGGTCACAGCCATCCTCTGCCGTCCTCACCAGTTACCCCTAACCAAGATCACTCCACTCAGTCTGTGAGCCGAAGTCCACGTCGGAAACAAGACAACTGCACTTGCAACTGCAACTGTGCAAATGTTGCAGCCAGAGTGCAGCAGCTCGAACGTTTAGTAAACCGACTCATGACAGCCCCCCAGCCCTCAACACCCAAGACACCCAGAGACAAACCACCAAACCAAACTACCTCAGACCAAATGCCCTGGACATCCAGGACACCCAGAAGCATACCATCCAAACTCACTTCGTCAGCCCAAAAACATGAACACATCAGGAAGTTGGAGAAGCGTGAGCATTTATTTCGTAAGTTTTCATTTCCTGTTTCCCCTTTCTCATGTACAATTTCCATATTTACATCTATTGCCATAGAAGCCATAGATTTCAGATTCTAATCTATGGCTGTGTAATACAATAGATGTTTTTTTTATTTGGTAAACTATTCCACAAACATTTTCTGTATGTTTCATGACAGAGCGGCTCATCGATGACTATAGGAAGTTCCTCCTGGGTTCACGGACTGGAACGAAAGACAAGGAAAATGCGAGGCAGGCCGCGAGCCATGTGCTCCGCTTTTGCCTTTATATGGCAACAGGGCTACCTCACAAAACATGCTCCTCGGATTTAAAGTTCATTTTACAGATGGACAAATTGCGTTCGTAAGTGTGTATTTTGGTCAGAATAATTAAAGATAATTTGTGTGTGTGTGTGTGTGTGTGTGTGTGTATGTTGTTGTGAATTTTAAATTATAATGTGATGTTTTGAAGTAGATGAAAAATTGGAATTTGGATTTGGAATCAGGTGGTGGGACCTAGAGGTGAGATTTCATCACTTGTACTTGCCTACCTTTTTTGTAGGTGGCCACTATACCTTGCCACAAAGGGTTATGCCCCAACAACTGTCCGAAATATGATGATAAACATAATCAAGTTCATCAAGCATGTGAAGTGCTCCTTCTGCTCTGTGAGCAAGGTCAGGCCTAATGACCTCGACAAAATCCTCTATGAAATCCAGAAGCTGCAGTCCAATATACACAAGCACGTGGTTGTCCACCGCCAGAAGGTTGTTAAAAAGAAGACAGGTAAAGTTTTCTTTTTTCATTGTGTTATTGTTATTTTATTATTGATGTGTATATATTCTGTCATCTAAAAAATAGGGCTTTGGAACCTCAAAAAATGGGTAGTTTGTGTCACTTTTTTTTAACAGACGAGCTCCTTGGTGCCCAACAGGAGACCACTTTTCTGAGGGTCGCCAAAAAAAAAATACCTGAATTGCTTCGTAAGTACAATTCAGTACATATATATGCATGACAGGAAATTGGGAGATGAAGAGAGGAAAACTGACATAAATCTAACTTGACTAAATTTCATTTATCCGTGTGATTTATTGTAGATTTGTTACCAGCTGATGGATCGTACGGCAAGGAGCACTGTGAGCTCATTGGGTATTTAATGGGCTACCTCGCCATCATCACAGGACATCGTGCCGTCGTTTTCACTAACATGACGCGCACGCACGTGATGGCCGCGGACGTCTGGGATGGTGGAAAGAAGTATAGGGTTCTGGTAAGTATTTAAACTATTCTTTGGAAGAGATAGCAAAGCTTTATTAGTATTTCTCTTCATTTCAGTTGAAGTCTACCTCTCCACAGAAACAAGCAAACTTTCTGCAACTTTTTCCCTAGGTGGATGAACACAAGACCACGGGCTCATTCGGCCATGCTACGCTGTGCCTGAAGAAGGCCGAATATGAGTGGCTGAAAAAAGTTGCCCTCGGTGATTGCTGCCTTCGTGGAGACAACATACATGTATTCCATACCATATTGGGCCGGAATATCGCCAAGCCTTCACTGTTCCTGCAAATGGCTTGGGTGAATGCAGGATTGAAAGGGAAATCCACCTTTGGCCAGATCCGCAGCAGTGTGTCAACACAGGTAAGTACTCAGGAATGTGATACTCGATAGGATAAGGCACTTCCATATTTCAATCTATGGCTTCCATATTTCAATCTATGACTGACCCCCATATTTCCATCTATTAGATTGAAATATGGAAGCCGTAGATTGAAATATGGAAGTGCCTTACCATATCAAGTTAGATAGGATATAGATATAGATGGAAATATATAAGTTATAAATGAGAATTGTGAAATACATGGCTACATTTCAGTATCCACAGTCCCAATTCCCATCTGGCTTCCATATTTCCATCTAATAGATGGAAATATGGAAGCCATAGATTGAAATATGGAAGCCATAGATGAGAATCGGGACTGTGGATACTGAAATGTAGCCAAGTATTTCACAAGTCCCATTTGTAACCTACATATTTCCATCTATTGGATCTGAATCTGGATGCCGTAGGTAGGAATTTGGAAGACTTTCAGATTATGTTACACATAAATCTTCATTTGGGTTTACAGGCCAAGAATCACCTCAGTGAGAAAGAGAGGAAGGAAGTGGCGCACGCCATGTGCCATGATTCCACTACTGCCGAAAAATTCTATGTCGCACTCCCAGACAAAAAAAAGGGGTAAGGGGTACGAAACAAGAAAACTGAGAATGAAAGCCCTGAAAGAGGCTTTGGCTGAAAAAGAGGACGATGACAGCAATGACTCCACTCCATCGGAGACGAGCACAGATGATGATGATGATGGTCAAGTCATCTTTGATGACGACCCTGACTCAAGCTCATCGTTGTCTTCTGGAGAGCTTGCATTGAGGAAGAGAAGACATGAGGATGAGCATCCATCTCGTCCAGCTCCTGCCATCTCCAAGTTCAAGAAGAAGCTAAACTTCTCAACCAACCAGAAGAAGCCTTCAGTCATCCTTGATGAAGTTTTGCATTCAAAGTGTGCTGTCAGAGTGGAACGGTTGAAGAACTCTATAGCAAATTACTATTTAAACAAAAGAGAAGCACAATTGAGAATGGTTGAGAAACGAAGACGGGAGACCTCAGTTCAAGAGAGTCTACTTCCACCGGGAGGAAGATGGGAGGAGATTGAGGGAACCCTCTTTGAAGAGGGAGGAGAAGAGGAGGAGGAGGAGGAGGAGGAGGAGGTTCAAGAGAATCCTCTTCCACAGGTAGAAAGATGGGATGAGATTGAGGAAACTCCGTTTGAAGAGGGAGGAGAAGAGGAGGAGGAGGAGGAGGAGGTTCAAGAGAATCCTCTTCCACAGGTAGAAAGATGGGATGAGATTGAGGAAACTCCGTTTGAAGAGGGAGGAGAAGAGGAGGAGGAGGAGGTTCAAGAGAATCCTCTTCCACAGGTAGAAAGATGGGATGAGATTGAGGAAACTCTGTTTGAAGAGGGAGGAGAAGAGGAGGAGGTTCAAGAGAATCCTCTTCCACCGGTAGAAAAATGGGATGAGATTTCAGAAGCCCTGTTTAAAGAGGGAGGAAGAGAGGAGCAGGAGGTTCCAGACACCTTGGTTACAGAGACTCCTCTTTCCCCCATAGGAAGATTGGAGGAGATTGTGACAACCCAGTTTGAAGAGGGAGGACAGGAGGAGGTGATTGCAGAGACCCCAGTGAAAGACATGCCTTAAAGTGAAGTCATCCACTCCTGCCTGAAAGCCTGTTTTCGAAGTGTTCATTCATTAATGGGGTTAAGTTTTGAGAAAATGTTCCAATTCAATTTTTGATTTCAAATCACTACAGGTGTAAGTTAAAGCAATATGTCAGCCAATAAATGTTCCTTAAATCTTGGAGTATGCTGCCATTTTTTCATTTTTTTACCCAATTAAATTTCTAGAAAATATCTATCTCTGACTAGATTGAAATATGGAAGCCATAGATGAGAATCCACATTCCGGATTCTCATCTATGGCTTCCATTTTGGCAATGAACATTTATTATAACAAATAGAAAACAAAAAGTCAAGACATTTTTTGTTTTGCCTTGGATGTTTATGATAATAGAACTCCACTTCCATATTTCAATCTATGGCTTCCATATTTCAATCTATGACTAAACTCCATATTTTAATCTATTAGATGGAAATATGGAAGCCATAGATGAGAATCGGGAATGTGGATAATATTTCAATCTATGACTGAACTCCATATTTTAATCTATTAGATGGAAATATGGAAGCCATAGATTGAAATATGGAAGCCATACATGAGAATCCACACTCATCTATGGCTTCCATATTTCCATCTATTATCAATCAGTTGTAGATTTAAATTTTGAATTTGTGTTTTTTTGCACTTCAAAGACACAAGAACTGAAACATTGTGCATTTTGTCAATGAACATTTATTATACTAAATAGAAAACAAAAGGCAAGAATTTTTTTGTCTTCCTAATAACAATTTGAAACAACCCGATCCTCATCTTTAGGCAGAACAAGAGTTAGGACTCCCCGGTGCATCCACAACATGATTCTTCTTCTCATCCTCAGCAGGCAGGGCAGACCTTGGACTCCCCGGTGCATCCACAAAACGATTGTCATCGTCATCCTCAGATGGGGCAGACCTTGGACTCCCCGCTGCATCCACAAAACGATTGTCATCGTCATCCTCAGATGGGGCAGGTTCCGGACTCCCCGGTGGAGGCACCGAACCAGCCCAATCGGCTGTGTCGGTATCCAGGATGATGGTATCGTCGTCAGACTCAGCCTCGGCAGACCCCTTGGCTGGTTGGGGCTCATTGGAACTGCCGCCCTCCTCAAATTCGGGAGGCAGTGACGCCTTTGTTTGTGGTTCCGTATCGCTGGAAGTCTGATTCCCAGAAAGAAAATCATTAAAGACTGCATGAAAAGTGTCAAGAGATCACTTTGTTATGACACGGCACTACATAAATAAAATTTAAAAAAATAGAATTGAATAGATGGAAATGTGGAAGCTAGCATCACCTGCACCAAATTTACATTTTTTCATTACAATGACTTTAGCTAGCTAATGCTAAAAGAGAAGAAATGTTTTTAAAGGTTCATTTTTTGATAAACCTTTTCAGCAACGTTCAAAACTTCTGCTCAAAGTCCTTATAAAACAGTAGAAATAACCAAAAGCTTTCCAGTCAGGCTAAAAACACTCCAAAAATATAACTTTTTGAAGAGCAACTTACCATGCTGACACAGTAATCCCACATGTGAAAACAAGATGGCTGCCAATGAACTTTGAACTTTGCAACCCAAAAAATTCAACATTTCTCAATCTTGCTGTACTTGACATATGTTCTATGGGTTGTTTCAAGGTGCTCTTAGTCAAACTTTCAAGACTCTGACCCCACCCCACTTCTGGTAATCACCCCATTTGTCCCTTCCATAGGTTAATCTATGTATCCACTCGGTGGATGGTTGGAATGTAGGCTAAAACTTGGAAGGACTAATTCAGGGAATTCTCCATGAGCTAACTTGGTCATAGTTGGTCGTAGAACCATAAGCAAGGTGTAGACAGAAAGGTTGCGATGAGCAGAGCAGCAGCATCTTTGAACCAAAGCGGCACCACCTTCCTGTGCAGAGATATGGGGCGCCGAAGTTTGAGATTTTTCACCTTGTTAAGTGCTGTATCTATCACGACTGGGTGACGACAGTTGTATGGACTCAAAAGCACGACTAGACACAGCACGGATGAAGTATAACGTCTTTACTGGAAACAGGTTTGGTACACAGGAGGTCAGTCAGCGGATGCAAACAAATCCGGCAGGGGTTAGGCAGAGACAGGGTCGAGGGAAAAATCAGGCAGAAGTCAAAAACCGTCAAACACTGGAAACACAGGAAAAAGGCTGGAACGCTTAGCACGAGGACAAAAGACGAACTGGCAACGGACAGGGGAAACACAGGGACTATATAGCACAGAGGAGAGGTAATGGGAAACAGGTGAAGGTAATCAGGGCGGGGCAAATCAATCACTGAGGTAGGAGGAGCCACAAGGGCAGGGAGAGGGGATCTGAAACGAGAGGAAAGGTGAATACTCCAAAATAACAGACAGTGACAAAAACTACAACATAGAGTGAGACATGACAGTATCTCCATAAGGAAAGCACTCAGGGGTGAGATAAAGACATCTTTGGAGAGCTCTCAGAGGGCTCTACCACATATGTGAAAGCCACGTAGGTGGCGCTCTTCTGGAGCAAAGTGTTTAATGGAAAGAGCTATAAGAAGGGGACCCAGACATTCTGAAAGGCCTCGACGAGGCAAGCACGGCAATGCCTTGGATGTCCTACTTCATGCAGCATTTATGATCATAGAACTCCACTTACATATTTCAATCTATGGCTTCCATCAGTCATAGATGGAAATATGGAAGCCATAGATTGAAATATGGAAGCCATAGAAGAGAATTAGAATTGGCATTTGTGGGCGTTTCCAATGAGGTAAAGTCCCCAAATTTGTTGTGTGGGTAGCTTGAGGGATGCTGATGGGCCCCCAAGTCCCCCCAAGTCTCTACGAAGAACTTCCAATTTTGGCCCCCATAGTCTTGCATGGGAGTTGGAATTTGGAATGATACTTGGAAGTGGCATTTGTAGGCGTTTCCAATGAGCCAGAGTCCCCAAATTTGTTGTGTGGGTGGCCTGAGGGATGCTGATGGGCCACCAACCCCCGCCAAGTCTCTATGACAAACTTCCAATTTTGGCCCCCATAGACTTGCATGGGAGTTGGAAAGCTGGCGGTCCAAGCGAAAAATTCAAAGTGTTGTGTGGGGAAAAAAAACTCCAGAGAAGATGTTTAGGAGCATGTTTCAGGCCATTTGGAACACATATACAGTAATATTGAATTGAGATTTTTGGGGTCCTATACATACAGTTTGAGTTGGCAATTAGAATATTTGCAGTCACAATAAAAATTGGAAGTGGCATCTGTGTGCGTTTCCAATGAGCTAGAGTCCCCAAATTTGTTTTGTGGGTGGCTTGAGGGATGCTGATGGGCCCCCAATCCCCCCAAGTGTCTACGACAAACTTCCAATTTTGGCCCCATACACTTACATGGGAGTTGTAATTTGGAATGAAACTTGGAAGTGGCATTTGTGGTCGTTTCCAATGAGCTAGATTCGCCAAATTCGTTGTGTGGGTTGCTTGAGGGATGCTGATGGGCCCCCAAGTCCCCCCAAGTCTCTACGACAAACTTCCAATTTTGGCCTCCATAGACTTGCATGGGAGTTGGAAAGCTGGCGGTCCAAGCGAAAAATTCAGTGTTGTGTGGGGAAAAAAAACTCCAGAGAAGATGTTTAGGAGCATGTTTCAGGCCATTTGGAACACATATACAGTAATATTGAATTGAGATTTTTGGGGTCCTATACATACAGTTTGAGTTGGCACTTTGAATATTTGCAGTCACAATAAAAATTGGAAGTGGCATCTGTGTGCGTTTCCAATGAGGTAGACTCCCCAAATTTGTTGTGTGGGTAGCTTGAGGGATGCTGATGTGCCCACAAGTCCCCCCAATTCTCTATGACAAACTTCCAATTTTGGCCCCCATAGACTTACATGGGAGTTGTAATTTGGAATGAAACTTGGAAGTGGCATTTGTGGGCGTTTCCAATGAGCCGGAGTCCCCAAATTGGTTTTGTGGGTGGCTTGAGGGATGCTGATGGGCCCCCAATCCCCCCAAGTCTCTACGACAAACTTCCAATTTTGGCCCCATGGACCTGCATGGGAGTTGTAATTTGGAATGAAACTTGGAAGTGGCATTTGTGGGCGTTTCCAATGAGCTAGATTCGCCAAATTAGGGTTAGGGTTAGGTGAGGGGACTGAGTTAGCCCCTGGGTCAAGCCCAGGAGCCAAAGTGCACGCTCCACTGAAAGGCCCATCAGCCGAGCCCCCCCAAAAACCACTGTTCCACAAGCACATTTTGCTTTCCTTTCAAACATTATTTAGTTTTGTCCCAAACATTATTTAGTTTTTAACGCCCATTATTTTGGTTTGAAAAATGCCCAGCACCTAAGTGCCGGGCGTTCAAAAAATTAGACCCAATGGCCTTAATGTTGGTCAGCCTAGGCGCAACGTTTCGGGCTACTTGCCCTTCCTCAGGCGCGCTGACCAATAAATGAAGTGCACTGCCAGCTTGGCTTTTGAGCACTTGCTTCCCCTTTGGCTTCCCCTGTCCTTCTGTTTGAGTTCTGTCCTACCCTTCCTTTTTATAGGTTTGTGTTCCAATTAGTTTGTGGTAAGTATTTTCCTTTTTCTTTTTCAGGTTTCTTCCTTTACAGGTTCCCAGGTAAATATATTTCTTTTACAGGTCCAGATTTAGTTCACGGTAAGTATTTAATTTAATTTTCTTCTTTTGCAGGTCCAAATTTGGTTTCAGGTAAGTATAATTTAACTTTTTAATTTTGCCTTCCAAATTCTATCCCTTCTGAACTGCCTTCCCACTCCTCTATTGTCCTTTTGTTCCTCTTCCTATACTTCCTCCAAGTTCTCCTTTCCCTCTCTTCTGCCTTCCTCAACTGTCCTTCTTCCACCCCTTAACTTAAGTGTCTCTTCCCATCGTCTATCGGACTTTTATTTTTGCCTTACTTTGGCTTCTCTTCATTTTTGCTCTCTACAGGGTATCCTACTTCCTGGAGGCTCTTCTCTATTTAAAGACTTCCGGTAACTTAGTAGGCAGGCTTTAGATTAGGACTAGCTAGGAGACATGGGATTAGGTTAGAATAGTTAGGCTTTAGATTAGGTTGGGATCAGTGGCTCAGGGCTAGGTAGGGCAAATTTAGCTTAGAATAAAATTGGGCATATCCAAATTAATAATACCAATTTAGGCATGCAATCAATTGGGGGGTTAGGGTTAGGATAAATGGTGGGTGGGGGGTTAGAGCCACTATGGTTACAAAATTAACAGGGCAAGGAGGGACTCAACCGACAAGCCCCAAGGATCTGGCCGGTTAGGTGAGGGGACTGAGTTAGCCCCTGGGTCAAGCCCAGGAGCCAAAGTGCACGCTCCACTGAAAGGCCCATCAGCCGAGCCCCCCCAAAAACCACTGTTCCACAAGCACATTTTGCTTTCCTTTCAAACATTATTTAGTTTTGTCCCAAACATTATTTAGTTTTTAACGCCCATTATTTTGGTTTGAAAAATGCCCAGCACCTAAGTGCCGGGCGTTCAAAAAATTAGACCCAATGGCCTTAATGTTGGTCAGCCTAGGCGCAACGTTTCGGGCTACTTGCCCTTCCTCAGGCGCGCTGACCAATAAATGAAGTGCACTGCCAGCTTGGCTTTTGAGCACTTGCTTCCCCTTTGGCTTCCCCTGTCCTTCTGTTTGAGTTCTGTCCTACCCTTCCTTTTTATAGGTTTGTGTTCCAATTAGTTTGTGGTAAGTATTTTCCTTTTTCTTTTTCAGGTTTCTTCCTTTACAGGTTCCCAGGTAAATATATTTCTTTTACAGGTCCAGATTTAGTTCACGGTAAGTATTTAATTTAATTTTCTTCTTTTGCAGGTCCAAATTTGGTTTCAGGTAAGTATAATTTAACTTTTTAATTTTGCCTTCCAAATTCTATCCCTTCTGAACTGCCTTCCCACTCCTCTATTGTCCTTTTGTTCCTCTTCCTATACTTCCTCCAAGTTCTCCTTTCCCTCTCTTCTGCCTTCCTCAACTGTCCTTCTTCCACCCCTTAACTTAAGTGTCTCTTCCCATCGTCTATCGGACTTTTATTTTTGCCTTACTTTGGCTTCTCTTCATTTTTGCTCTCTACAGGGTATCCTACTTCCTGGAGGCTCTTCTCTATTTAAAGACTTCCGGTAACTTAGTAGGCAGGCTTTAGATTAGGACTAGCTAGGAGACATGGGATTAGGTTAGAATAGTTAGGCTTTAGATTAGGTTGGGATCAGTGGCTCAGGGCTAGGTAGGGCAAATTTAGCTTAGAATAAAATTGGGCATATCCAAATTAATAATACCAATTTAGGCATGCAATCAATTGGGGGGTTAGGGTTAGGATAAATGGGTTAGGGTTAGGGGTTAGGGTATGGTGGGTACTCCCTCCGGTACGGGAGGGAGGGTGCACGGGCCCTCCACCCGGTGGGCCTCCCGTATCCCCAGTCCCGGGAAGGTGGTTG
>JADEYK010001215.1:0-7500 GCA_015710095.1 Argyrosomus japonicus | reverse complement strand
CAGGTTTTTTCTTCTTCTTTCAGGTTCCAGGTAAGTATTGTTTAACTTTTTCTTCTTTTTTTTAGGTTTCAGGTGAGTAATAAAGGGAAAAGGGGTTGGGGGAAGGCGACCCATAGTTGGGATTAGGGGACAGGGGCTCGGGATGGCTGTCTCACCTTCCTGGGGTTGGGATTAGGGGATGGGGCTAGGGATGGCCGTCTCACTCTCCATGGAGCTCTCCGGAAGACACCCACGGTACCGGCGAAATTTGGGGGACTGGGCTAGGGTTGTCTGTGCCTGGGATCCGGGTAAGGGCTGGGTCAGATGTCGTCACCGTGAATGGACTCTCCACAGACACGCATCTTAAAACCATGGCACTGGCTGGTTAGGTGAGGGGAAGTGAACTGGCTAGGCCAGTTAGTGCACGGGCCCCTGGCGTACGTGTCCGAGGCATCGGACATCCTCCACTCCCACGTCCTGGTGTCCCAAGCACTCCCCACTCCACACTCTCCCACTATGCACGGCCCACTGCTATGCCTCCAAAGCCACCAAAGAAAATAAAAACACCTCCCCACTCCACACATTCCGTGTCCGTAACCGAAAAAAAGTAAAAGCACCTCCCAACTCCACACATATCTCCTCTCCACCACTGAGGCTCTAATAAAACACAGGGTAAATTACCCTGTGTTGGTTCAAAAAATTACACTCACGTGTTAAGTCCAAATAATTTGCTGTGCCTAGTTGCAACGTTTCGGATATACTGTTCCTTCGTCAGGCAGGTCACAGCTTTTTTCTTCTTTCTTTAGGTTTCTTCTTCTTTCAGGTTTCAGGTAAGTATCAATTTAACTTTTTCTTCTCTCTTTAGGTTTTTCTTTCAGGTTTTTTTCTTCTTCTTTCAGGTTTCAGGTAAGTATTCGTTTAACTTTTTCTTCTTTCTTTAGGTTTTTCTTTCAGGTTTTTTCTTCTTCTTTCAGGTTCCAGGTAAGTATTGTTTAACTTTTTCTTCTTTTTTTTAGGTTTCAGGTGAGTAATAAAGGGAAAAGGGGTTGGGGGAAGGCGACCCATAGTTGGGATTAGGGGACAGGGGCTCGGGATGGCTGTCTCACCTTCCTGGGGTTGGGATTAGGGGATGGGGCTAGGGATGGCCGTCTCACTCTCCATGGAGCTCTCCGGAAGACACCCACGGTACCGGCGAAATTTGGGGGACTGGGCTAGGGTTGTCTGTGCCTGGGATCCGGGTAAGGGCTGGGTCAGATGTCGTCACCGTGAATGGACTCTCCACAGACACGCATCTTAAAACCATGGCACTGGCTGGTTAGGTGAGGGGAAGTGAACTGGCTAGGCCAGTTAGTGCACGGGCCCCTGGCGTACGTGTCCGAGGCATCGGACATCCTCCACTCCCACGTCCTGGTGTCCCAAGCACTCCCCACTCCACACTCTCCCACTATGCACGGCCCACTGCTATGCCTCCAAAGCCACCAAAGAAAATAAAAACACCTCCCCACTCCACACATTCCGTGTCCGTAACCGAAAAAAAGTAAAAGCACCTCCCAACTCCACACATATCTCCTCTCCACCACTGAGGCTCTAATAAAACACAGGGTAAATTACCCTGTGTTGGTTCAAAAAATTACACTCACGTGTTAAGTCCAAATAATTTGCTGTGCCTAGTTGCAACGTTTCGGATATACTGTTCCTTCGTCAGGCAGGTCACAGCTTTTTTCTTCTTTCTTTAGGTTTCTTCTTCTTTCAGGTTTCAGGTAAGTATCAATTTAACTTTTTCTTCTCTCTTTAGGTTTTTCTTTCAGGTTTTTTTCTTCTTCTTTCAGGTTTCAGGTAAGTATTCGTTTAACTTTTTCTTCTTTCTTTAGGTTTTTCTTTCAGGTTTTTTCTTCTTCTTTCAGGTTCCAGGTAAGTATTGTTTAACTTTTTCTTCTTTTTTTTAGGTTTCAGGTGAGTAATAAAGGGAAAAGGGGTTGGGGGAAGGCGACCCATAGTTGGGATTAGGGGACAGGGGCTCGGGATGGCTGTCTCACCTTCCTGGGGTTGGGATTAGGGGATGGGGCTAGGGATGGCCGTCTCACTCTCCATGGAGCTCTCCGGAAGACACCCACGGTACCGGCGAAATTTGGGGGACTGGGCTAGGGTTGTCTGTGCCTGGGATCCGGGTAAGGGCTGGGTCAGATGTCGTCACCGTGAATGGACTCTCCACAGACACGCATCTTAAAACCATGGCACTGGCTGGTTAGGTGAGGGGAAGTGAACTGGCTAGGCCAGTTAGTGCACGGGCCCCTGGCGTACGTGTCCGAGGCATCGGACATCCTCCACTCCCACGTCCTGGTGTCCCAAGCACTCCCCACTCCACACTCTCCCACTATGCACGGCCCACTGCTATGCCTCCAAAGCCACCAAAGAAAATAAAAACACCTCCCCACTCCACACATTCCGTGTCCGTAACCGAAAAAAAAGTAAAAGCACCTCCCAACTCCACACATATCTCCTCTCCACCACTGAGGCTCTAATAAAACACAGGGTAAATTACCCTGTGTTGGTTCAAAAAATTACACTCACGTGTTAAGTCCAAATAATTTGCTGTGCCTAGTTGCAACGTTTCGGATATACTGTTCCTTCGTCAGGCAGGTCACAGCTTTTTTCTTCTTTCTTTAGGTTTCTTCTTCTTTCAGGTTTCAGGTAAGTATCAATTTAACTTTTTCTTCTCTCTTTAGGTTTTTCTTTCAGGTTTTTTTCTTCTTCTTTCAGGTTTCAGGTAAGTATTCGTTTAACTTTTTCTTCTTTCTTTAGGTTTTTCTTTCAGGTTTTTTCTTCTTCTTTCAGGTTCCAGGTAAGTATTGTTTAACTTTTTCTTCTTTTTTTTAGGTTTCAGGTGAGTAATAAAGGGAAAAGGGGTTGGGGGAAGGCGACCCATAGTTGGGATTAGGGGACAGGGGCTCGGGATGGCTGTCTCACCTTCCTGGGGTTGGGATTAGGGGATGGGGCTAGGGATGGCCGTCTCACTCTCCATGGAGCTCTCCGGAAGACACCCACGGTACCGGCGAAATTTGGGGGACTGGGCTAGGGTTGTCTGTGCCTGGGATCCGGGTAAGGGCTGGGTCAGATGTCGTCACCGTGAATGGACTCTCCACAGACACGCATCTTAAAACCATGGCACTGCTGGTTAGGTGAGGGGAAGTGAACTGGCTAGGCCAGTTAGTGCACGGGCCCCTGGCGTACGTGTCCGAGGCATCGGACATCCTCCACTCCCACGTCCTGGTGTCCCAAGCACTCCCCACTCCACACTCTCCCACTATGCACGGCCCACTGCTATGCCTCCAAAGCCACCAAAGAAAATAAAAACACCTCCCCACTCCACACATTCCGTGTCCGTAACCGAAAAAAAGTAAAAGCACCTCCCAACTCCACACATATCTCCTCTCCACCACTGAGGCTCTAATAAAACACAGGGTAAATTACCCTGTGTTGGTTCAAAAAATTACACTCACGTGTTAAGTCCAAATAATTTGCTGTGCCTAGTTGCAACGTTTCGGATATACTGTTCCTTCGTCAGGCAGGTCACAGCTTTTTTCTTCTTTCTTTAGGTTTCTTCTTCTTTCAGGTTTCAGGTAAGTATCAATTTAACTTTTTCTTCTCTCTTTAGGTTTTTCTTTCAGGTTTTTTTCTTCTTCTTTCAGGTTTCAGGTAAGTATTCGTTTAACTTTTTCTTCTTTCTTTAGGTTTTTCTTTCAGGTTTTTTCTTCTTCTTTCAGGTTCCAGGTAAGTATTGTTTAACTTTTTCTTCTTTTTTTTAGGTTTCAGGTGAGTAATAAAGGGAAAAGGGGTTGGGGGAAGGCGACCCATAGTTGGGATTAGGGGACAGGGGCTCGGGATGGCTGTCTCACCTTCCTGGGGTTGGGATTAGGGGATGGGGCTAGGGATGGCCGTCTCACTCTCCATGGAGCTCTCCGGAAGACACCCACGGTACCGGCGAAATTTGGGGGACTGGGCTAGGGTTGTCTGTGCCTGGGATCCGGGTAAGGGCTGGGTCAGATGTCGTCACCGTGAATGGACTCTCCACAGACACGCATCTTAAAACCATGGCACTGGCTGGTTAGGTGAGGGGAAGTGAACTGGCTAGGCCAGTTAGTGCACGGGCCCCTGGCGTACGTGTCCGAGGCATCGGACATCCTCCACTCCCACGTCCTGGTGTCCCAAGCACTCCCCACTCCACACTCTCCCACTATGCACGGCCCACTGCTATGCCTCCAAAGCCACCAAAGAAAATAAAAACACCTCCCCACTCCACACATTCCGTGTCCGTAACCGAAAAAAAGTAAAAGCACCTCCCAACTCCACACATATCTCCTCTCCACCACTGAGGCTCTAATAAAACACAGGGTAAATTACCCTGTGTTGGTTCAAAAAATTACACTCACGTGTTAAGTCCAAATAATTTGCTGTGCCTAGTTGCAACGTTTCGGATATACTGTTCCTTCGTCAGGCAGGTCACAGCTTTTTTCTTCTTTCTTTAGGTTTCTTCTTCTTTCAGGTTTCAGGTAAGTATCAATTTAACTTTTTCTTCTCTCTTTAGGTTTTTCTTTCAGGTTTTTTTCTTCTTCTTTCAGGTTTCAGGTAAGTATTCGTTTAACTTTTTCTTCTTTCTTTAGGTTTTTCTTTCAGGTTTTTTCTTCTTCTTTCAGGTTCCAGGTAAGTATTGTTTAACTTTTTCTTCTTTTTTTTAGGTTTCAGGTGAGTAATAAAGGGAAAAGGGGTTGGGGGAAGGCGACCCATAGTTGGGATTAGGGGACAGGGGCTCGGGATGGCTGTCTCACCTTCCTGGGGTTGGGATTAGGGGATGGGGCTAGGGATGGCCGTCTCACTCTCCATGGAGCTCTCCGGAAGACACCCACGGTACCGGCGAAATTTGGGGGACTGGGCTAGGGTTGTCTGTGCCTGGGATCCGGGTAAGGGCTGGGTCAGATGTCGTCACCGTGAATGGACTCTCCACAGACACGCATCTTAAAACCATGGCACTGGCTGGTTAGGTGAGGGGAAGTGAACTGGCTAGGCCAGTTAGTGCACGGGCCCCTGGCGTACGTGTCCGAGGCATCGGACATCCTCCACTCCCACGTCCTGGTGTCCCAAGCACTCCCCACTCCACACTCTCCCACTATGCACGGCCCACTGCTATGCCTCCAAAGCCACCAAAGAAAATAAAAACACCTCCCCACTCCACACATTCCGTGTCCGTAACCGAAAAAAAGTAAAAGCACCTCCCAACTCCACACATATCTCCTCTCCACCACTGAGGCTCTAATAAAACACAGGGTAAATTACCCTGTGTTGGTTCAAAAAATTACACTCACGTGTTAAGTCCAAATAATTTGCTGTGCCTAGTTGCAACGTTTCGGATATACTGTTCCTTCGTCAGGCAGGTCACAGCTTTTTTCTTCTTTCTTTAGGTTTCTTCTTCTTTCAGGTTTCAGGTAAGTATCAATTTAACTTTTTCTTCTCTCTTTAGGTTTTTCTTTCAGGTTTTTTTCTTCTTCTTTCAGGTTTCAGGTAAGTATTCGTTTAACTTTTTCTTCTTTCTTTAGGTTTTTCTTTCAGGTTTTTTCTTCTTCTTTCAGGTTCCAGGTAAGTATTGTTTAACTTTTTCTTCTTTTTTTTAGGTTTCAGGTGAGTAATAAAGGGAAAAGGGGTTGGGGGAAGGCGACCCATAGTTGGGATTAGGGGACAGGGGCTCGGGATGGCTGTCTCACCTTCCTGGGGTTGGGATTAGGGGATGGGGCTAGGGATGGCCGTCTCACTCTCCATGGAGCTCTCCGGAAGACACCCACGGTACCGGCGAAATTTGGGGGACTGGGCTAGGGTTGTCTGTGCCTGGGATCCGGGTAAGGGCTGGGTCAGATGTCGTCACCGTGAATGGACTCTCCACAGACACGCATCTTAAAACCATGGCACTGGCTGGTTAGGTGAGGGGAAGTGAACTGGCTAGGCCAGTTAGTGCACGGGCCCCTGGCGTACGTGTCCGAGGCATCGGACATCCTCCACTCCCACGTCCTGGTGTCCCAAGCACTCCCCACTCCACACTCTCCCACTATGCACGGCCCACTGCTATGCCTCCAAAGCCACCAAAGAAAATAAAAACACCTCCCCACTCCACACATTCCGTGTCCGTAACCGAAAAAAAGTAAAAGCACCTCCCAACTCCACACATATCTCCTCTCCACCACTGAGGCTCTAATAAAACACAGGGTAAATTACCCTGTGTTGGTTCAAAAAATTACACTCACGTGTTAAGTCCAAATAATTTGCTGTGCCTAGTTGCAACGTTTCGGATATACTGTTCCTTCGTCAGGCAGGTCACAGCTTTTTTCTTCTTTCTTTAGGTTTCTTCTTCTTTCAGGTTTCAGGTAAGTATCAATTTAACTTTTTCTTCTCTCTTTAGGTTTTTCTTTCAGGTTTTTTTCTTCTTCTTTCAGGTTTCAGGTAAGTATTCGTTTAACTTTTTCTTCTTTCTTTAGGTTTTTCTTTCAGGTTTTTTCTTCTTCTTTCAGGTTCCAGGTAAGTATTGTTTAACTTTTCTTCTTTTTTTTAGGTTTCAGGTGAGTAATAAAGGGAAAAGGGGTTGGGGGAAGGCGACCCATAGTTGGGATTAGGGGACAGGGGCTCGGGATGGCTGTCTCACCTTCCTGGGGTGGGATTAGGGGATGGGGCTAGGGATGGCCGTCTCACTCTCCATGGAGCTCTCCGGAAGACACCCACGGTACCGGCGAAATTTGGGGGACTGGGCTAGGGTTGTCTGTGCCTGGGATCCGGGTAAGGGCTGGGTCAGATGTCGTCACCGTGAATGGACTCTCCACAGACACGCATCTTAAAACCATGGCACTGGCTGGTTAGGTGAGGGGAAGTGAACTGGCTAGGCCAGTTAGTGCACGGGCCCCTGGCGTACGTGTCCGAGGCATCGGACATCCTCCACTCCCACGTCCTGGTGTCCCAAGCACTCCCCACTCCACACTCTCCCACTATGCACGGCCCACTGCTATGCCTCCAAAGCCACCAAAGAAAATAAAAACACCTCCCCACTCCACACATTCCGTGTCCGTAACCGAAAAAAAGTAAAAGCACCTCCCAACTCCACACATATCTCCTCTCCACCACTGAGGCTCTAATAAAACACAGGGTAAATTACCCTGTGTTGGTTCAAAAAATTACACTCACGTGTTAAGTCCAAATAATTTGCTGTGCCTAGTTGCAACGTTTCGGATATACTGTTCCTTCAGGCAGGTCACAGCTTTTTTCTTCTTTCTTTAGGTTTCTTCTTCTTTCAGGTTTCAGGTAAGTATCAATTTAACTTTTTCTTCTCTCTTTAGGTTTTTCTTTCAGGTTTTTTTCTTCTTCTTTCAGGTTTCAGGTAAGTATTCGTTTAACTCTTTCTTCTTTCTTTAGGTTTTTCTTTCAGGTTTTTTCTTCTTCTTTCAGGTTCCAGGTAAGTATTGTTTTTTTTCTTTTTTTTTTAGGTTT